>JAPFFP010048472.1:0-32216 GCA_026153255.1 Solanum medicagineum
TATATATATATATATATATATATATATATACACACACACACACACACACACACACACACACACACACTAATTTCATTATCATATATGTACATTCTTTTCAATCATCATGTCATCATCATTTAATCATCATTTCAGCATCATAAAGACATCCAATTCATAAGACATGCATCGGATGTTTAATTCTTCAAGAAATCATAACCGAACATTTTATCAAGTACTTAGAGGGTGTGTAGTGCTAGTGTAAAACCATGCAATTCAAGAGTGTTATCATACTACAAAATCCAATGTAAAACCATCAATAGATTCTTGATAACACACTCATGCAATATATATCAAAACCCATAATGAAATCTTACAATATATCTTAGATTCATAGCCCAAATATAATAAAATAGTTACAATTTCATAAACCCCAACATAGTATGTAGTGAATTTCATAATAAATAAAACCCTAGAGTAAATCAACTTTAAATTGTGCAAATTAGAGTAAAAGGAAGCTTGGGTGTCATGGTAAAAGGAACCCATGAAAGAAACTCACATACCTTAGCTTTTAAGATGAACTTGGTAAAAATTGGAGATGGAGACTTAAAACTTGAGAGGAAATTCTTAGATCCGGAGATGGTTTTGAGACTCGAATTTAGGAGTAAAATATTTGGTTAAGTGTTTGTGAGTATTGGGAGATGTTTAGAATGATATGAGGGTAAAAAATGGCTAAGCATGGGTATTTTTACATTTGGAAACATTTAGGCCCAAGACTTACAAGTCTTGAACTGAAGTCAAAACTGGGCAATAAAATACACTGAGGCGCGTCCTTGGCGTGTCGAGCCAGGGGTGCGGAAACCTCACTGGAATTTGCATTTTTGGAAAAATGAAATTGCTAATCGATTTCTCTTAAATCAGAGTTAGACCCATTTTCCACTCAAGTTGACCCCCTGAACAATAATATGAAGTCGAATTTTCAATATCACACACGAATTTTGAGAATATATGGAAATTACAATTTCGAGCATCTTCGAGGCACATTTTTGGGCACTTTTTGGGATCGTTACAGTTTCTCCTGTTCTAGTCATGTGTAAGAAAGATGGATCTCTCAGAATGTGTATAGACTATAGGCAACTGTACAAGTTCACAATAATGAATAAGTATCCTCTCAACAGGATAGATGATCTATTTGACCAACTTCAGGGTGCCTCTTACTTCTCCAATATAGACATCAGATCGGGTTACCATCAATTAAAGATGAGGGAATGTAATATTCTAAAGACAGCCTTTAGGATAAGGTATGGCCATTTTGAGTTCTTGGTTATGTCCTTTGGATTGACTAATGCACCTGCAGCTTTCATAGATTGATTAACAGAGTATTCAGACCATATCTGGACATGTTTGTGATTGTATTTATTGATAATATCCCAGTATATTCTAAGGATAAAGAGGAGCATGCCAATCATCTTAGAGTGGTTTTACAAACTCTCAATAACCATGAATTATTTGCAAACTTTTTAAAGTGTGAGTTCTTGCTCAAGTATGTGGCCTTCCTAGGTCATGTTGTCTCAGGCGATGGTATTTGAGTTGATGCCCATAAGATTGAAGTGGTTAAAAAATGGCATAGACCTACCTCTCCTACTGATATACAGAGCTTCTTGGGGTTGGCTGACTACTATCGTAGATTTGTTGAGAGCGTTTCTGCTTTGTCTGCACCATTGACCAAGCTAACTTAGAAAAAGATCAAATTTCAGTGGTCCAACAAAGGTGAGCGAAGTTTTCAAGAGTTGAAGATTAGATTGACTACCACACTAGTTTTGACTTTATCTGATAGGTCGGAAGACTTTATGATATATTGTGATGCATCTAGAGTTCAACTAGATTATGTGCCGATGCAGATAGTGAAGATGATAGCCTATGCTTCCAGACAACTTAAAGTTCATGAGAAAAACTACCTGACTCATGATCTCGAGCTGGCAGCAGTGGTGTTCGCACTTAAGATTTGGCACCACTACTTGTATGGAGTGCTTGTGGATGTGGTCACTGACCACAAGAGCTTGCAATATGTCTTCAGTCAGAAAGAGCTTAACCTGTGGTAAAGGAGATGGTTGGAGTTGCTCAAGAATTATGACATGAGCATCCTCTACCACCCATGTAAGGCTAACATTGTTGTTGATGATCTTAGCGGGTTGTCTATGGGCAGCACTGCCCATGTAGAAGAAGGGAAGAAAGAATTGGCTAAGGAAGTGCATAGGTTGGCCCGTACGGGAGTACAACTTGAGGGGAATAATGAGGATGGGGACAATATTTAGAATGGGCCTGCTTCATCCTTCGTGTCAGAGGTGAAGGAAAAGCAAGACCAAGACACTTTGTTACTCCAATTGAAAGAAGTCGTTCACAAGAAAAAAGTGATGGTTTTCTCTAAAGGGGGAGATGGGGTGTTGAGATACTAGGGTAGATTGTGTGTGCCTGATGTTGATGGTGTTCGAGAGAGAATCATGGCCGAAGCTCATAGCTCCATATTTTATCCTGGCTCCACCAAGATGTACCACAACTTGAGAGAAGTCTATAGGTGGAATGAAATGAAGAAGGACATTGCTGAATTTATCTCTAAGTGTCCCAATTGTCAACAAGTCAAGGTTGAAAATCAAAGGCCTTGTGGGTTAGCTCAGAACTTTGAAATTCCGGAGTAGAAGTGGGAGATGATCAGCATGGACTTCATTAGTGGCTTGCCAAGATCCTGAAAGCAACATGACTCGATATGGGTGATCGTGGATAGGATGACTGAATCAGCCTACTACTTAGCTGTCAAGACAACTAATACGACTGAGGAATATACCCAGTTATTCATTTGTGAGATTGTGAGGTTGCATGGAGTTCCCTTGTCCATAATCTCAGACAGAGGAGCTCAATTCACCTCCCAATTTTGGAGATCTTTTCAGAAAGTATTGGGTACCAAGGTAAATCTTAGTACACCCTTCCACCCTCAAACAGATGGACAGGCAGAGCGCACCATTCAGACTTTGGAGGATACGTTAAGGTCTTGCATTCTTGACTTTAAGGGAAACTGGGATGACCACTTACCATTGTTCAATTTTGCCTACAATAATAGTTATCATGCAAGTATCTAAATGGCCCCTTACGAAGCTTTGTATGGGAGGAGACGTCGTTCACCGATTGGGTGGTTAGAGGTTGGTGAAGCTAAATTGATTAGACCTTATCTTATCCACCATTCCTTGGAGAAGGTGAAGGTTATTAGATAGAGGTAGAAGACTGCATAGAGTCACCAAAAGTCTTACATCAATGTGAAAAGAAGAGGCTTGGAATTTGAGGTAGATGATTGGGTGTACTTGAAGGTGTCACCTATGAAGGGCATTATGAGGTTCAGGAAGAAAGGGAAGTTTAAGTCTATGCTACATCAAACATTATTAAATTGTAATGAGGATCCGAAAGGTTTCCTATGAGTTAGACTTACCTTTTGAGTTAGACGAGATCCATCCAGTATTCCACATTTCAATACTGAAGAAGTGCTTGGGAGATCCTACCTTACGGATCCCTTTTGAGAGCACGGGAATAAAGATAGTCTATCCTATGAGGAAATTCTAGTCTAAATCCTTGATTGACAAGTTCGTAAGTTGGGAAACAAGGAGATAGCCTCAGTCAAAGTTCTATGGAGGAACCAATTTGTTCGGTAAGCTACATGGGAAGCTGAGGAAGCTATGAAGATCAAATACCCACACCTGTTCGTGCCAAATGACAATCATGTCGAAGGTAATGTCCTTATCGTTAACATAATTGAAGTTCTCCTTTCTTGAATTGACGTGTTTATTCTATCATTGAGTCTAATGTAGAGATTATAGAGGGAGATGGATCATTGAGAGTTTGAGACTTTTGAGTGAGCATTGAGACAAGTCTTGAGTGTACTTGTGCCTTAATCTTACCTTACTTATCATTCGAGGATGAATGTTCCCAAGCGAGAGATAATGTGACACCCCACAAAATTATTGAAATGCCCCTAGAAAGTAATCATGCACATAACACATCTTCCCAAGCTCCAATGGAAAATACGAGACTGGATTTGCGAACATTGCAAAAAGTTGAAGTGAGGCAATGCCATCAACTAGATTTTAGAGCAACCAAATCGAAAAACAATTTTCGTGAATTAATTGGGGAAACAGTGTCAGTCTGCGCCCCCAGCGCGACACAGACTGACACTTATGTTTTTTTTAAAAATTTTGACGTAACTTTGAAGGAATGAGATTTTGCAAAAAAATACATGTCCATACCCCTAGCGCGAGGCGGACATGTGTTGCGGGATGGAGATTATATCTTTTATTAAAGGAAGGGCCTTTTGGTCATTCCCCAACCTATCCTTAGTCCCAAAAATGTGTTTAAGGGTCATTTATATCAGATTAAGGGTTTCAAAACCCATTTTTCTTAACTTTTAAGCGAGGGTTCTTGAAGGAGAAAGAAGAGAGAGCTTGAGGATTCCTAGGTTCGGGTCCAATTCCTTGAAGAAGCCTAAGAAACTCTTCATCCAAGTATGTAAGGCTAACGAAAACATGAGATTCTTCTGTCATGCGCCCCGTTGAATGTAATAAGTTGATAGTTGAAGGTGATGACTTATGTCTGTGTAATTCTTGAATGGGTATTTGAAAGTTATTCTTACAGCATATATTTTCTTAAATTGATGATCATCATAACTTGAATTATTTTCTTAAATCACTTGTTTGAATTATTATCTAAAACCTATGTCACGCCCTAGGAGGGGACCCAAGACTTGGCCGGCAATCAGAGACTATTGCTAGTCCCCAAGAAAACCACTTGGCCTCATCATGTTCATTCATTCATACATTATACTAATTAGCGGAAGACATAAGGATTATAAATGGGCACATCTTATCATCTAGTCTCAAAATAATAATAATATAATAGAAGGCTAGTAGAAAGAACTAGCTCATAATCTTATCGATCAACATCAGACTCTAGTCTATGAAGCCTCTATCACTATCAAGTGGTATCAATGACAGACCCATGGCTACCTCAACCAAAATAAAGCTAAGAAAATCTAAATCTGAAGCAAGATGAATATAAAGTAATGAATCCTTCGAAGTAGGGTAGGCTCACCCAATCAACTGAACATCCATAAAACAATGTTATCCCGTGTATCTACATCATAAAATGATGCAGCACCAGAGTAGTGTCAGTATGTGGAATGTACGGTATGTAAAATTGCTGAATGAAATCGAAACTGGTAGAATAATATAGAAATAACAATCAACTCAATATACAAACCAATCAATATGTCAAATGTCTATCTAAAGCAAGAATAAAGAGTAGACAGGTGACCCATCAACCAATTAACTCATCAATCAAATTAGACTCATCTCAGAGTCCTCAGTTTGGGAACTTTCTGGGAGTTTCTCTTATCTAACAATAACCACGTATGAGTCAGTAATTGTACAAGAATCACGCTGATTTTGCCACAGTTGTTCTATACATGCCAAGTAGAGAACAAATCAAAACCATAAGGAAAAGTCCAAATGGAGATAGCAATCCACAAGTCCTCTATTGATTTTAGGGGCTTCTGATCAGAGGAGACCTCAACATAATATGATGTGATGGTCCTAATCCTCACCTATGCTTAGCTACGGAGTTTGATGACTGCGAGTTGGTATACTCTTACTCTTTTGGTGCTTGATACTCCTCCTATAACTCAATGCTCATAAAATAATCCATCTAATCAAACTATCTCCATCAAATCTTCTTAATTAGTCTCATGGAGGCACAATCTTTCAATCAGCCTTATAGAGACTCTGATTATCTCATCAATCAACATCTCAATCAATAGTTCAAGGCATAGGACAATCATTAAGGAATAATGGAATAGACAATTTATTACAGTTCATTTGTGAAACTCATAGGACTGTCAAATTCTATCAACTCATTATCATTCTCTTATCACGATCATAATCTCAATCAACATTCTCAATCAAGGCTCTAGACACAATCCATGTCCTCATTCATGCAATCTTTATGAAAATAATAACTAGGGTTCATGTAATAATTCATGTAAAAACAATCCATTCAAGAAAATAAGTTTATGATGATCATCAATATATGAAAATACATGTAGAAATTATAAAAGTTTTAAGAAAATCATCAAGAATCATGTATCTGGACTCAAGAACTTTGAGCTCACTT
Source organism: Solanum medicagineum (assembly GCA_026153255.1). NCBI lineage: Eukaryota > Viridiplantae > Streptophyta > Magnoliopsida > Solanales > Solanaceae > Solanum > Solanum medicagineum. The sequence goes on from JAPFFP010048472.1 coordinate 6,187, forward strand.
CTAAGCCCATCTATGAGGCACATGAGAGAACAATCTCATGCTTTTAGTTTAGTCTTACATACTTGGTATAATGTTTTTCCAATCCATCGTCAAGAATTCCCCTTGAATTCTTCAATCTAGACTTCCTCTTCTTCTCTCTCAATCTCTAGTCTTTCAAGTATTAGAAAAGGACATAGAATGGGGTTTAAGACCCTATTTACTCATCAAAATGACTTAAATTAACCGTGTTTTGAGTTTATGAGGTGTTGGGAATTGATCGGAATGCCCCCCAATTTAAAAAGAAAAAGTTCATCCTGAAGTTGCGTCATGTACAATTTCCTTATGAAATTTCCCATCGAAAATAAAACAAGTGTTGGTCCACGTCCTTAGCTCGTTGCGCCTACCAACACTATTTCGTAATTAATTACAAAATATTATTTTTCACTCTGATGGATCAAAAATCTGAACGAGGCCATTTTCCCACTCTATTTTTCATGTTGATTGCAAATTGGTCTCGCATTTTCCATCAAAGCTTGGGAAAACACATTGTAACACCCAGTAAAATTACGAAAATACCCCTAGAATGGAGACATGCGCTGATGCATCTTCCCATGCTCCATTTGCAAATCCGAGATCGAATATGCAATTAGCGTAAGAAATTGAGTGGGAAAATGGCCTCGACCCAATATTAGAGAAAACGGGTCAAAAAATAATTTTCATAATAAAATACGAACCAGTAAGGGTGCACGATAGGTCCGTGACGCGGACCCATCACAGACCAACACTTAGTTTTTATTTCAAACATTTTCTACGAGATTTTGGAGGATTTTTGAGAAAAAATCCCAAAAAATACGGGGTCCGCACAGCTGAGCCCTCTTCCCAAGAATCGACTTTTTTTGAATTTTGTAAGGGCCATCCTAGACCTTTCCAAACACCTCCTAGACTTAATATATGACCAAAATTGGTCGTTTTAAGCGTAAAAAGGGTATATAACTCATTTTTAAGTCATTCTAAGTCTATGAAAAAGACCTAGGGCTAAAAGAGAAGAACGAAGGTAAGGAGTTGAAGATTTCAAGATGGATTTGTGCCAAATTGATCATCTACCTTCGTTCCAGGTATGTAAGGCTAAACGAAAGCATGAGATTGTTCTCTCACGTTCCCCATAGATGGTCTTAGATGAGAGTAGAAGGTTCTTGAGTCTACATGCATGATTCTTGATTATTTTCTTGAAATATTTATAAACTTTACATGTATTTTCATGTGTTGATGATCATCATAAACCTATGTTCTTGAATTTAATATTTTTTATGAGATATTGTATAAACCCTACATGTTAATTTCTAAAAGCATGCATGAAAAAATATAGGGATTGAGTCTAAAGCCTTGATTGAGAATATCGATTGTTATTGTAATTGTGATATGTGAATGATGATGAGTTGACAAAACTGGATATCCTCTTGAGTCTCCATAAATGAACTCTATCAATTTATCTATTCGATTGTTCCCTAATGATTGTTCTAAGTCTTGAGCTATTGATTGAGATGTTTATTGATGAGCTGATAGAGTCTACATGAGACTGGTTGAAAGATGAGAGCCTCTACGAGGCTGATTTGAGATGAATTGATTAAGACGGTTTGATTGGATGGACTATTTTATGAGCTTTGAGTTATGGGAGAAGTATCGAGCGTCGAAAGAGTAAGAGTTAGTCCAACTCGTACTCGTCAAACTACGTAGCCAAGCGTAGGTGAGGATTAGGACCACCATAACACATTGTGTTAAGGTCACCTCTTGATGGATTCCCTGAAACAGTAGAGGACTAATTTGATTTGTTGGTGGTCCCTAGTGGATTCGACTTGTTCCCTACCTAGCAAGTTGGAATGACTTTGGCAACATTAGCGTGATTGTTGTATAGTCACTGGCTCATAAGTGACTATTGTCAGATAAGAGAAATTCTCAGAAAGTTCCTAAAATGAGTAATCTTAGTTGAGATTAGATGAGATGAGATGAGCCATTCTGAGATAAGTCTGATTCGATTGATAAGTTGATTGGTTGATGGGTCACTTCTTTTTATTCTTTCTTTAGATAGACATTTGACATGATGATTTTTACTATCCTTGATGTTGATTGTTGTTTCTATATTATTCTACCAATTTCAGTTTCATTCAACTATTTTACATACTCGTATATTCAACGTACTGACTTCCCCCTCTGGGGCTGCATCGTTTCATGATTTAGATACAAGATTTGGAGATTGTCAACAGGCACTCGTTGAGGATTTGAGACATTTAGCTGATCTGTGAGCCTCCCTTACTTCAAAAGATTCATTATATTTATTTCATCTTGCTTTAGAGTTAAATACTTATTAGCTTTATTTTGATTGAGGTAGCCATGGGTCTGTCATTGGCACCACTTGATAGTGATAGAGACTTCATAAACTAGAGTCGGATGTTGATGTTAAGACTTGTTGAGCTAGTTTCTTTCTACTAGCCTTTCCATTTATAATATTATTTTGAGATTAGTTGAGATGTGCCCATTAACTTCCTTATGTCTTCCACTGATTAGTAGAATGTCTGAATTAATGAATATGATGAGGCCAAGTGGTTCGCTTGGGGATAAGCAATATCTCTGAGTGCCAGTTACATCTAGGTTACCTTCGCGGGGCGTAACAAACTTGGTATCAGAGCATGAGCTCAAGTGTCCTAGGGAGTCTATGAGCCGTGTCTATAGGAACTTAGTTATGATTGTGAGGGACCCACTTCTATAAATGAGGGACTATTGACATTTACGAAAACTTTCCCTTCTTTCAGATTCTAAATCATGTGATAGAGCTCTTTCCTAAGAAATCTACAATGACTTGTGTGTTGCTCTAAACCTTTCGATTATGCTTCGGCAATGAAGTGATAGAGACAATCATGTTCAAACTCTTACAAATAACATCCTTCGTGATAGAGTAAACTGAACGGTAGAGAGATTTGACCAGGCTTGAGAGAAGCTGACTACTGTACTAAGTTGATTGACTAGAAAGAGTACATTTACTTATATGGATCGTGCATTTGAGTTAACTCTAGATGTACCTAGACCCTTCTTTTAAAAACTTATTTCCGATATTACCCATGAGAAAAACTTATGTCTCTAAAGAGTTTAATGCTTCTCTAAAGAGTTTAATGCTATCACTTAAGAGTGAGATGTGAAAGTCTTATAAACCCTGAGTAGAATTGAATCATCCTAGAGTCAGAAGAATGATGATGGAAAGAAAGGGCTGAGATAGCAAGAGTGATGACTGATTGAGACTTGTAGTTAGAGTTATGTACCTATTAGGTAAGTAATGAGGTGATTTGTTGATTGCCATAAGTTTGATGAAAGAGTCATAAGTACCCTATGATTTTCATGATTAGATATAGAGGAAGAGTTATTGTTAGAATGTGATAGACTGTGCTTAAACCAGAAGGAATTGTATGTTGATGTAGTATTCATACTATTGAGGGTAAAGTGTAGATGTTGAATAAGGGAGAAGAGTTCTTTCAATCTGATAGATCCAAATTAGACTTATGAATTTTGGGTGACAGTTCATGAGATTCATTGATTTATGAACCTTAGCCAAATAAGGAGATATGACTGAATATGTGAGTGGTATTGATTGTAAGGAAAGTGATGCTATGGGCAGAGTATAGGTGCCACTTAGGTAAGACGAGTGACACGAGGATAACTAAATAGATAAGAAGAGACTTGAGATATGTACCCATGATTGTGTAAAGATGCGTGACGCTCTATGCTATGACTGCTATAAGAATCTTGATAGTATATTTGAGTTTTCAATGTGGAGTAGGCTGATGTAAGCATTCCTTGTCATCCCGAGAAACTAAGTTTATTGGGACGTATGGATAAACGATAATGATTTTTTCCCTTATAGTCTAAGTCCCATATAAATAAGTTTATGAGAGCGCAGAAGTTGAGCATTAACAGGAAAAAGAAGAGGTTAGATGGTAAGAGTTGTGGGAAGTGGTTATATACACCACTAAGAGCAGCAAATATAAAGAGAGATTTCCACAGAGACAAGAGAAAGTTAAAAGTGATATCTTTGAAGAGAGTCTTAGTGGCTAATTTACTTATGTGACTATAGACTGATAGAAGAGTTTAAGATGCATATTATTGTGAATAGTGATTCCTCGATCGTGTTGAGGCATATGCTTATAGCCTAGTAAAGGGAATTGATTCGCAAATCTTGATTGATGACCATAGAGCTAAGGGGAAAATGGTGATGTGATAGATCTGACAAGATCTTGAGTGTTTGATGGTGATTGGTTGATATGGATAAGGCATTAATTTTGCCATCTGGTATATTCCTTGTACTTCAGTGATTGATGATACTCAGTTCCCATCTGATATACGACTGTTATGCCCATGACCCGATCCCATATACCACTTATTGATTATCACTCCTGTTGAGTTGTGAGGATGAAAGCTATGAAGTCATTCATTAATTTTTATCTTATCCCATAGATTTGAGTGTTTCCACCCCTATGTTGAATGTGATGCGACCTGAGTTTTACACTACGTGTAGTTCTGTGAACTCATAATGATTCTTCATAGATAAGGGAGATTGTACTTCATTATGAACGTTTGCAAATAAGATTTCTCGTTTTAATCGTGCTATGATCATTATTCCAAGTTCTTTGAGTGATCTTGTCTTCTCATGTCTTGATAGAAATATTGATGAGAATGGAGGAGTGATAGCTGATGGGAGAGAGAGTGAGAGTTCTTCATTATGATCATGCACGGACCTTCGGCCTATTATGCCATCGTTGATGTTAGGATGTAGAGATGACGAGTTCCCCTTGGTCCAAATAGTGATGCTGATAGTAGTAGACAGAGAATGAAGGTAGATGAGGAGGAGTGAACAAATCCTTATTGCGACATTGGTGTTCTACTTGTGTCATATAGGGATAGAATAGGAGGGAGGAGAGAGATAAAACCTTATGATGAGTAGCAGATAGGTAAAAGTATGTTAGTGTGACTCTGAGTGAGAACTTATTGAATGATGGATGTAGAAGTGCTAAGTAGGCTTAAAAATTCTAAGGTATAGTTGAAGTGGTTAGAGTGATTGGCTTGATCCGTGATTGTTATTATGTAAGTACTCATGACAGACTATCGAAAACTTCATCGTAGTGACGTAGTGAAGAGGACTAGTGATCTTTTAATGAAAGCCCCTATGGAAGTGTAGAGCTAAGTATTGAGGATTAGCTTTGTATGAATATGATCATCTTAGGAGTAGCACCTTGAGTCTCAGAAGTAGGCTTGAATGGAATAAGAGGATGTGGATAGGTAGAGAGTTAGAATAAGAGCTATAAGCTTAAGTTAATATAGTAGAGTTTCATAAACGGAGCACAATTGAGACGAGGTGCTAAGCTTTAGTGTTGTACATAGAGTCTTATGTATCGATGGTCCCATTCTCGATTAGGGTTGATGATTTCCTTCCTGAGTTTGAAGGACTAATTGTCGAACGGTTTAAGCAATTTGAATTGATTGAGTTTCGACATTTCATTCGTGCTTCATGCTAAAAATGTCTAGGAGAATATCTCTACTCTTGATCTGAACCATCTATTCTAAGTGATTTGTGATTGTCCGAATGGGTCGATAGTTTGATTTGTTGAGTGATTGATGAGAAGAGTCTTGATCGTTATTCGTGCCTAATGATGAGAATGTTGAAGCTAGCTTTCCTTACCCTTAACTAAGTTGATTGTCTTTTCTTGAAGATTGTCTATTCTTAAGTTTGAATAGAAATTGTCGATAGAAATGAGGAGCCGAAAGACATATTGATAGATGTGAATATTGAGAGGAGTTTCTAGTCTATTTGTGCCCTGATTTCCACCCTTACTCATCATTCTAGAACAACTGATCCCAAGGGGGAGATGATGTAACACCTATTAAAATTACAAAAATAAACTTAGAATGGAAACATGCGCGTAATGCGTCTTCCTATGCTCCGTTTCCAAATCCAAGACCGGATATGCAAGCAGCGTGAGAGATTGAGTGGGAAAATAGCCTCGACCCAATTTTAGAGCAACCGAGTAAATAATATTTTTTCGTAATAAAATGTGAACCAGTAAGGGTGCGTGATAGGTCCACGACGCGGACCCATCCTGGCCAATACTTAGTTTTTGTTCCAAACATTTTCTATGAGATTTTGGAGGATTTTCGATGAAACATACCGAAAATTGTGGACCTCGCGTCTCGAAAATTGACTTTTTCAAATTTCGTGAGGGGCATCCTAGACCTTTCCAAAACCCTCCTAGACTTAATATATGACAAAAATAGGTCATTTTAAGCATAAAAAGGGTATATAACCCATTCTTAAGCCATTCTAAGTCTCTAAAAAAGACCTAGGGCTAAAAGAGAAGAGAGAAGAGCGAGGAATTGAAGATTTCAAGATGGACTCGTGCCAAACTGATCATCTACCTATGTTCTAGGTATGTAAGGTTAAACGAAAGGATGAGATTGTTCTTTGATGTGCCTCATAGATGATCTTAGATGAGAGTTGAAAGTTCTTGAGTCTACATGCATGAGTCTTGATTATTTTCTTGAAATGTTTATAAACTTTACATGTATTATCATATATTGATGATCATCATAACCCTGTTTTCTTGAATTGAACATTTTCCATGAGATATTGCATAAACCCTACATGTTAACTTCTAAAATCATGCATGAAAGAAGATAGGGATTGAGTCTAGAGCCTTGATTGAGAATGTCGATTGTGATTGTGATTGTGATGTGAGAATAATGATGAGTTGGTAGAACTTGATAGCTCCTTGAGTCTCCATAAATGAACTCTACCAATTTTTCTATTCGATTGTTCCTTAAGATTGTTCTAAGTCTTGAGATGTTGATTGATGATATGATAGAGTCTCCATGAGAATGGTTGAAAGATGAGAGCCTTTACGAGGCTGATTTGAGATGAATTGATTGAGACGGTTTGATTGGTTTTATTGGATGGACTGTTTTATGAGCATTGAGTCATGGAAGGAGTATCGAGCACCGAAAGAGTAAGAGTTAGTCCAACTCGCACTCGTCAAACTACAACCACACATAGGTGATGATCAGGACCGCCATAACATATTATGTTGAGGTACCCTCTTGATAGAGTCCCTGAAACAATAGAGGACTAGTTTTATTTGCTGGTGGTCCCTAGTGGATTCGATTCATTCTCTACCTGGCAAGTATGGAACGGCTGTACATATATCAGCGTTATTGTTGTACAGTCACTATTTCATAAGTGACTGTTGTCGGATAAGAGAATCTCCGAGAAAGCTCCCAAAGTGAGTAATCTGAGTCGAGATGAGATAAGATAAGATGAGTCCTTCTAGATGTGTTTGATTCGATTGATGAGTTGATTGGTTGATGAGTCACTTGTCTACTCTTTATTCATGCTTTAGACAGACATTTGACATGATGATTTTTACTATCCTTGATGTTGATTGTTGTTTCTATATTATTCTACCTATTTAGGTTTCATTAAGCTATTTTACATACCAGTACATTCCACGTTCTGATGTCCCCCTCTGGGACGGCATCATTTCATGATGTAGATACAAGATTTGGAGATCGTCAACAATGTGCATTGTTGAGTATTTGAGATATTCAGCTGATTGGTGAGCCTTCCTTACTTCGAAAGATTCATTATATTTATTTCATCTTGCTTTAGAGTTAGACACTTCTTAGCTTTATTTTGATTGATGTCATTGACACCACGGGTCTATTATTGGCACCACTTGATAGTGATAGAGGCTTCATAGACTAGAGTCAAATGTTGATGTTAAGACTTGTTGAGCTAGTTTCTTTCTATTACCCTTTCCATTTATAATATTATTTTGAGATTTAGATAAGATGTGCCCATTTACTTCTTTATGTCTTCCGCTGATTAGTGGAATGTCTGAATGAATGAATTTGATGAGGCCAAGTAGTTCACTTGGGGACTAGCAATAGTCTCTGAATGCCGGTTTCGTCTAGGGTACCCTCCCGGGGCGTGACACACGTTATATGCGCGATTCCATTCAAGGGGTATTTTGGTAATTTTACCGAGTGTTACATCATCTCCCCCTTGGGGTATTCTCCCTTGACTGATGAGTAAAGGAGGATATCGAGTATGAATTGAATCAAAACTCATTTCAACATTCACATCTATCAATCAATCTTTCAACTCCTCATCACTATCAACAATCTCTATTAAGACTCAACGATAGACAACCATCAAGAAAAGACAATCAAGTTAGTGAAGGGTATGGAAATTTACCTTCAACATTCTCATCGATTGGCATGAATATGTCACGATCCAAGCCTATGGCCTAGACGTGACACGGTGAATGGGGAACCCGAAGGAACCCCAAAAAAGCCTCTTAACGAGTCATTCCACATCCTTTGTCGCGGAAGCATATAAAGTACATATAGAATAGGATGGGGTATTGGGGCTAAGGGGAAACTTTCCCAAACAACAACATTTCAAGACAAGGAGTCATGGCTCATATCATAAATACACAACTTGTCCAACAAACACCTCTAACTACATAGATAGAGCAGGGGCAAAGACAAAGTAAATGGGCTCACCCTCATAGTCAAATAGAGCATAAGATGTCTCAATACGTAGATAAGAGGAAAACATAAACCAAGGTCCCCAAAATGGAGGACTCACCAACAAGCTTGGAATAACAGGTACTGTCTAACCATGTGAAGGAGGAGGATGATCAATTTGGACACCGGTTCCTATATGGTGATATCATGTAGACAAGAGTATGCATTAGTACATTTGAATGTACTAAGTATGTGGGATGCAATGCAACAAGAGATAAGCTTCACAATCAATATGCATAACAATAAGCAATAGGCGTGATATAGCAACATGACATTTATGATCAATGCATAAGTAAAACATGCTTTACTAACCCAAGTTCATATAGAATAGACCAAGTTAGATTTCCAAAGTATGAACCCTTTGGTTGGTTAGTGATGTTGCCACCCCATCACTTAGGTGGATGAGCACTAATCCTCATCTAGGTTGATGATGATGCCACCCCATCACCCTGGTGGATGAGTACTAACCCTCATCTAGGTTGATGAGTACTAACCCCCATCTAGGTTAGTGATGTTGCCACCCCATCACTTAGGTGGATGAGTGCTAACCCTCATCTACGTTATCCAGGCGCTAGACTCCCCGGATTGGGCATGGTCGAGTTCTACACTATATATAGGATTCATCATATACATAAGCTCATCTCATCATCATAATATCACTCATATCATATCTCATGCTTTGGACCTTCAATTCCTTAAGAAACCCTAGCTAGACATTTTACCAAACACCTTGGGGGTGTGTAATGGGGGTAAAACATCATTCAATTTAAAGATGAAATCTTGCAAGAAAATCTGTAATAAAACCATCAATCCAAACCTTGCAATACCCCCAAGACATTCACATCTCCCCTCATCAAATCCAATATTAGATCCAAGATTTGGAGCTCAAAACATGCTAAAACCACCATACTTTCATGAACTAAAATCATTGTGCAGTAAATTTCTCAATATACAAGACCCACATGTAAAAATGAGACTTAGGCACCATGGGTGAGAGGACCCAATGGTTCAACACTACATACCTTAGTTTTGGAGAAGTTCTTGGTGAAGGTTGACAATGGAGACTTGAAGCTTGAAGAGAATCCTTAAATCCGGATGAGGGTTTTGAGTCTTGGAATTTGGAGTGAAAATATGGCTAAGTGTTTTGGGGGTTATTTGGAAATGATTAGGATGATATAAGGGTGAAATTTGACTATGTATAGATAAAAATACGTTTGGGAAAATTGGGCCCAACACTTAGAATATTTTGGGCCGCACAAGAAAAACTGCTAGGGAAAAAAATACATTTCCGCATCGCGGAGAGGGATTTGTACTAAAGCACGTTCAAGGCACATCGCAGAAACATCACGGAAAGCTCACTGGATTCATCACTTAAAAATTTATAATTGCTATTCTTTCGCTCTTAAATAGAGTTTAGACACTTTTTCACCTAACTTTGACCCCCTGATCACGAATATGAAGTCGGATTTTCGAAATAACTAATGGATTTTTAGATATATGGAAATTGAAATTTCGGGCATTCTGAGGCACGTTTTTGGGCACTTTTTGGGGTCATTTCAAAATAGGTGCAGATATTTTTCTTTCATATCTTCCTCAGCTTCCCATGTGGCTTCCTCAGCGAATTAATTTCTCGACAGGACTTTGACAGAGGCTATCTCTTTGGTTCGAATCTGATGATCAAGGATTTGGAAAGAAATTTCTTCATAGGTCAAGTTATCCTTCACTCCAATGCTCTCCACAGGGATTACCAAGTTAGGATCTCCCAAACATTTCTTCAACATAGACACGTGGAACACCGGATGGATACCATCTAACTCGAAAGGCAACTCCAATTCATAGGCAACCTTCCTAATTCTCTTCACAATCTGATAAGGTACAACATAATATGGACTCAATTTACCCTTCTTCCCAAATCTCATGACACCTTTCACAGGTGACACTTTAAGTATACCCAAAAATTCACCTCAAACTCTAAATCTCTCCTATTGACGTCAGTGTATGATTTCTGGCAACTTTGCGTAGACTTCAACCTTTCTCAATTGACCTTGACCTTCTCCATTGATTGATGGAGAATATTAGGCCCAATCAACTCCACTTCTCCAACCTCGAACCACCCAATAGGTGATCTACATCTCCTCCCATACAAAGCTTCATAGGGAGCCATCTTAATGCTTGCACGATAACTATCGTTATATGCATATTCAATCAATGGTAGGTGATCATCCCAATTCTCCTTGAAATAAAGAACACAGGCTCTCAACATATACTCTAATGTCTGAATGGTACGTTCTACCTGACCATCTGTCTGTGTATGGAAGGCCGTACTCAAATTCACTTTTGTACCCAAACCTTTCTGGAATGATCTCCAAAATTGAGAGGTGAAATGAGCTCCTCTATCCGATATGATGGACAAGGGAACTCCGTGCAACCTTACAATCTCTTAGATGTACAACTTGGCATACTCTTCTGCAGTGTTAGTTGTCTTAACTGCTAAGAAGTGAGCTGATTTTGTCATTCTATCTACAATCACCCATATAAAATCATGTTGCTTTTGAGACCTTGGTAGACCAGTAATGAAGTCCATATTGATCATCTCCCACTTCCATTCTGGAATCTCAAATTTCTGAGCTAATCCACATGGCCTTTGATGCTCAAATTTCAGTTGCTGACAATTCAGGCACTTTGACACAAATTCGGCAATATCCCTCTTCATTCCACTCCGCCAATAGACTTCTCTCAAGTCATGGTACATCTTGGTAGAGCCGAGATTAATGGAATATCTAGTGCTATGAGCTTCAGTCATGATTCTATCACAAATACCAACAACATTTGGGACGCACAATCTTCTCCAGTATCTCAACACCCTATCTCCCCCTTTGGAGAAGACCATCACTCTGTGTTTATGGACAACCTTCTTCAATTGGACTAGGATAGGATCTCGGCCTTGCTTTTCTTTCACCTCTACCACCAAAGATGAAGCAAACCCGCTCTGAACATTAACTCATCCCTTATCATTCTCCTCAAGTTGAACTTTTAATCGAGCTAATCGATGCACTTCTTTAGCTAGCTCCTTCTTTCCTTCCTCTACATGGGTTGTGCTACCCATTGACAACTTGCTAAAAACGTTAGCAACAATGTTATCTTTACCTAGATGGTAGAGAATGCTCATGTCATAATCTTTGAGCAACTCCAACCATCTTCTCTATTGCAGGTTAAGCTCTTTTTGACTGAAGACATACAACAAGCTCATGTGGTCGGTGAACACATCCACATGCACTCCATACAAATAGTGGCACCAGATTTGTGTACAAACACCATTGCTACTAACTCTAGATCATGGTCAGATAGTTCCTCTCATGGATCTTAAGTTTTCTGGAAGCATAGGCTATCACCTTCTCTCTCTGCATCAGCACACATCCCAGTCCAACACTTGAGGCAATACAATAGATCACAATCTTTCCCTAGGCAAGGTTAGAACTAGGGAAGTAGTCAGTCTAGTCTTCAATTCTTAGAGACTCTTCTCATATTCATCGGACCACTAAAACTTGACTTTTTCTGAGTCAATTTAGTCAATAGTGTGGATAAAGAAGAAAATTCCTTAACAAATCTGCGGTAGTAGCCTGCCAACCCTAAGAAACTTCTTATGTACATTGGAGAGGTTTATCTGGGCCAGTTCTTCGCCGCTTCTATCGTTTAGGCATCTACACCATCACCGGAGACAATATGGCCTAGGAAAGCTCATGGTCTTTAAGTGTTTGGAAGACAATTTTAATGTGATTTGCATGCTCCTCTTCATCTCTTGAATACACCAAAATATCGTCAATGAACACAATCACAAGCATATCTATATACTTTCTGAAGACCCTATTCATCAAATCTATAAAGGTCATAAGTGCATTCGTTAACCCAAAGGACATGACCAAGAACTATAAATAGTCATATCTAGTCCTAAAGGCTACGTTTGGAATATCACATTCCCTCATTGTCAACTATTGGTAGCCAGATCTAAGGTCTATCTTTGAGAAACAAGAGGCATCCTGAAGTTGGTCAAACAAATCATCTATAAAGTTCTCTATAGTCAAATACATATTCGGAGAGAACCATGTTTCTTTCACACGAATATGACAGGGGCACCCTAAGGAGAAACACTCGGTCTTATGAAGCCCTTCTCTAACAAATCTTTCAATTGTTCTTTCAACTTAGCGGGGACCATCCTATACGGCGAGATTGAGATATGGTGGGTATCAAGAAGAACATCAATCCTAAAGTCAATCTCCCTATTAGTAGGGACTCCGGGCATATCCTCAGGAAAGACTTCTGGAAACTCATTGACAATCGGGACTGACTTAAGAGTAGAAGACTCAACATCATCCAATCTAATTCTAACAAGGTGGTAGATAAAATCCTTAGTAATCATCTTACTGGCTCTAAGATAGGAGATAAACTTTCACTTAGGTACTACGGAATCACCCTTCTACTCTAGAATCCGTTCATTCAGAAATTAGAACTTAATAGTTCGGGCTCTATAATAAATAGAGGCATAAAAGGCGTGGAGCCAACCAATGCCAAGGATCAAATCAAAATCAGTCATATCTAACTCAATCAGACTAACATAGTATCCCTATGATGGATGGACACTACACAAGTTCTATAGACTCTCTCAGCCCGAATAGACTCACCCACTAGAGTGGAAACATCAAAGGGTTCAAGAAAACTCTCAGTGGTTCTATTAAATCTACAGGCCACATAAGGAGTTACAAAAGATAATGTGGCACCAGGATCCATCAACACAAAACAATAAATAGAAAAGACTCGAATCATACCCATCATAATATCTGGGGAGTTCTCCTAATCATGCCGACTACCCATGGCATACAAACAATTTATAGCTCTGTTTGCACCTGATGTAGCACTTTTCTGATTTCCTTTAGCTGGTGGAGCTGATGCAAAAGATTAAGCCGTGTCAACCCACTTTGGACAATCTCTCTAAAAGTAACCCGCTTGACCACAATTGTAACATACATCACTCCTCTAACTACATCTCCCCAGGTGTAATTTACCACACTTGCCACATGTTGGCTTACCAAATGAATCTTGAGCCACACTGGCTTGTGACTAAGATCCATGGGCTCCAACATTCTGAGACCTCTGATCATTTCTGACTCTAGGTATAGGTGTACTAGCAGATGATGGCGTCGAAAATCAATTTCTATTCCCCTTTCTTCTAACCTCATGGCTGGATGTTTTTGCTTTCTTATTTCTGAACTCCTCTTTACCATGTTACCTCTCCTCATCAACTTGTTGCACAAAGGTCAACAATCTCCCAATATCCATGTCACTCACAAGCATTTGCTCCCCTCCCATCTCTCTTCGACCCTTTATTCAATCCATCAACATACATCCCCATCCTCCCCCTAATATCAGCAACCATGTTCGAAGCATAGCGAGATACTTATGTAAACTTCAGCCATACTCTTCCACACTCATAGATCCCTGTTTCAAGTTTAAGAACTCTGTTACCTGTGCCTCTCTTCTCTCCCTCAGGAAGAAACACCCTAAGAAAGCTTTTTCAAACATAGCCCAAGTCAATATGGGGGCATCCTCTCCTCTACCCATCTTCCACTGGTCGAACCACAATCTAGCCACACCCTTTAGTTGGTAAGTAGCATCACTAGTCAGCATCAACCACATGCATCACTTGGAAAACTTTTTAAAGCTCCTCCACATAGTTTTCTAGATCCTTAATGGATACAGACCCTATAAACTTAGGCGGACTCATCCTCAAGAATTCTCGAACTCTAAAAGTGTCATGGGAATCCTTTTGGGCCACTCCTTATCTCGCAGCAGGTACTGCAACACCCTGGGCTAGAGTTTGGATAGCCTAGTGAAGCTCAGTAATGGAGACTTCTTCTTTCGGGAGCTACGCAACAGGGACAACTTGTCCATGTGCTCCTCATGTCCTTGAGGCTCAGGTGGATTGGCATTCTATCGTGTGAAGGTCCTCTACCTCTGACAGCTCTTCTGAGAAGCATGATCACAATCTTACAATGCGCAAAGCACAAATTAGAATAGAACTTTGATAGTGTATAACTCTATAACATAATTTAGACCATGAAAGAAGTGAAACAATTCCTAATGTCCTATAGCCTCCTATTTATCGAGTGTGGTCAACAACATACCCATAAATAAGACTCTACTAAAAACAGCTTCATAGACTCCTAGGACACTTGAACTTGTGCTTTGATACCAAATTTGTCATGCCCCGGGAGGGGGGGGGGAGGACCCAAGACATGGCTGGCACCGAGAGACTACTGCTAGTCCCCAAGCAAACTTCTTGGCCTCATCACAGTCATTCGTTCATACATTCTACTAATATGTGGAAGATATAAGGAATATAAATGGGCACATTTTATTATCTAGTCGCAAAATAATAATATAATGGAAGGCTAGTAAAAAGAACTAAAGCTCACAATCTTATTAATCAGCATCCGACTCTAGTCTATGAAGCCCCTATCACTATCAAGTGGTGCTAAACACAGTGCCATGCTACCTCAATCAAAATAAAGCTAAGCAAATCTAACTCTAAAGCAAGATGAAAATAAAGTAATGAATCCTCTGAAGTAGGGGAAGCTCACCCAACCAGTTGAACGTTCAAATCTCCTCAACGATACACTTGTTGATGATCTCTATCCTGTACAACTACATCATAAAATGATGCAACGCAAGAGTGAGTCAGTATGTGGAATGTACAGTAAGTAAAATAGTTGAATAAAACCAAAACTGGTAGAAGAATATAGAAATAACAGTCAACTTAATGTAGAAACCAATCAATATGTCATATGTCTATCTAAAGCAAGAATAACGAGAAGACAAGTGACCCATCAACCAATCAACTCATCAATCAAATCAGACTCATCTTCGCTCATCCCATCTCATCTCATCCCATCTTTTCTCATCTCATCTCAGAGTACTCAGTTTGGGTACTTTCTAGGAGTTTCTCTTATCTGACAACAACCATTCGTGATCCAGTGACTGTACAATAATCATTTTGATGTTGCCACAGCCGTTCAGTACTTACCAGGTAGAGAATGACCCAAAACCATAAGGACAAGTCCAAATAGAGACAACAATCCACAAGTCGTTTATTGATTTCAGGGACTTCTAATCAGAGGAAACCTCACCATAATATGATGTGATGGTCCTAATACTCACCTACGCCTCAGTATGTAGTTTGACGAATGTGAGTTAGTTTAACACTTACTCCTTCGGTGCTCGATCATCCTCCCATGACTCAATCCTCATAAAATAATCCATCTAATCAAACTATCTCCATGAAATAATCTCAATAAGCCTCATGGAGGCATAATCTTTCAATCAGTTTCATAGAGACTCTAATCATCTTATCCATCAACATCTCAATCAACAGCATAAGGCTTACAACAATCATTAGGGAATAATGGAATAGGCAATTTATTATAGTTCATTCGGGAAGACTCATAGGACTATCAAATTTTGTAAACTCATCATCATTCTCTAATCAAAATCACAATCTCTATTAACATTCTCAATCAAGGCTCTAGACCCAATCCTTATCTCGTTCATTAAATCTTTTTGAAAATAATAAGTAGAGTTCCTCTAATAATTCATGTAAAAACATTTCATTCAAGAAAACATGTTTATGATGATCATCAACATATGAAAATACATGTAAAAATTATAAAATTTTCAAGAAAATCATCCAGAATCATGTATGTAGACTCAAGAAATTTGAACTCACTTCTAAGACTATCTGTAGGGCATATAATAGAACAATATCATGCTTTTAGTTTAGCCTTACGAGGAGATGAGGTCGACCTACCAGAACTGCTAAGGTCCCAAAGGCACCCCCTGCCAAGCCACATCCAGTCCCCATCTTAGAGGCAGATTTTAGGGGAGCCATTACCATGCTACTTAGCTAGTGGCCTCACAGGGTAATAGTCGAGGTCCTCAGGTTCCTAGTTCCAGCTTGCAGGAGTCCATGGCTACAACTAGGCTCAGAGACTTCTTACGGATGAACCCACCAGTGTATACTGGGTCAAAGGCTGAGGAGGACTAGCAAAACTTCATCGATAAGATGTGGAAGGTCTTGAGGGCCATGCATGCTAATGCGATTGAAGGAGTTGATCTTGCCTCCTACCATCTAAGAGATGTTGCAAATATTTGGTACAACCAATGGGTGGATAATAGAGTTGAAGATATTGAACCTACGGAGCGAGATGAGTTAGAGGCTGCTTTACTTGACCACTTTTTTCCCTAAGAGTTGAGGGAGGTGAAGGTTGATGAGTTCATGAACTTAAAACAAGCTGAGATGACCATTGAGGAGTACAGCCTCAAGTTCATAAAGATGTCCTGATATGCTCCAGAGATGGTCCAAGACATGAGGGCAAGGATGAGGAAGTTTGTATTTGGTTTTGGAAGGCACGTGAAGAAGGAATGCAAAGCAGTGTTGTTGATCCCAGGTATGGACATTTCTAGGATTATGGTATATGCCAGCAAACTGAGGAAGATAAAAAAAAGGATAGAGAAGAGCAGTGAACAGGAACGCAAGATCAGCAGGGCATGAGCCTAGCCAGCCAAGATAAAGTAAGGGTGAAAATTCCTATTTTTCAGAAGAGGTCTTCTTACTATACACCTTATGTAGCGAGTGCACCTGTCCCACAAAGTATGTGTGATCAGAAGTCTTATGGATACCAGAGTTCCAGGGCCCAAGGTTCCCAATCTCAAGCTAGTGTGACCTAAGGTAGGAATGGAAAGCCACCTTATGACAAGTGTGGTAAGTTGCATCTGGGTGAGTGTCGCATGGGTAAAGATGTTTGTTACTCATGTAGGTAGTCTGGTCACTTCCAATTTGAGTAAGCCGAAGAGGAGACGAGGTGAAGAGAGCAATGGAGCATAATCCTCCACAGTGCCCACAACTTTTAGTCATCAGAGGGGCACTACTATGGGTGCAGGAGGTGGGACGAACTGTCTTTATGCCATGGGCAGTCGTAAGGATCAGGAGGCAGCACCAAATGTTGTTACGATATGCTTCGAGTCTTTACTTTTAATTGTTATGCATTGCTTGACCCGGGTGTCACTCTGTCTTTTGCAACTCCTTATGTGGCTGGTAGATTTGGGATCCTTCTAGAGTGTCTACTTGAACCCTTTACAACTATCTTGTATAACTGCATCATTAAATGATGCAACGCAAAAGTGAGTCAGTATGTTGAATGTACGGTAAGTAAAATAGTTGAATAAAACCAAAACTGGTAGAATAATATAGAAATAACAGTAAACTTAATATAGAAACCAATCAATATGTCATATGCCTATCTAAAGCAAGAATAACGAGAAGACAAGTGACCCATCAACCAATCAACTCATCAATCAAATCAGGCTCATCACAACTCATCCCATCTCATCTCATCGCATCTTGTCCCATCTCATCTAAGAGTACTCAGTTTGGAAACTTTCTGAGAGTTTCTCTTATCCGACAATAACCACTTATGAGTCAGTGATTGTACAACAATAACGCTGATATTTCCACAGCCATTTTGTACTTGCCAGGTAGAGAACGAATCAAAACCATAAGGACAAGTCCAAATGGAGACAACAATCCACAAGTCCTTTATTGTTTTCAGGGACTTCTAATCAGAGGGAACCTCAACATAATATAATGTGATGGTCCTAATCCTCATCTATGCTTGGCTAAGTAATTTGATGAGTGCGAGTTGGTTTAACTCTTACTCTTTCAGTGCTCAATACTCCTCCGATGAATCAATGCTCATTAAAACAACCCGTCCAATCAAACTATCTCCATCAAATCATCTCAATCATCCTCATGGAGGCATAATTTTTCAATTAGTCTTACAGAGACTCTAAACATCTCATCAATCAGCATCTCAATTAACAGCTCAAGGCTTAGAACAATCATTAGGGAACAATTGAATAGATAATTTATTAGACTTCATTTGGGAAGACTCATAGAACTATCAAATTTTTTCAACTCATCATCCTTCTCTCATCACAATCATAATCTCCATCAACATTCTCAATTAAGGCTCTAGACCCAATCCTTATCTTCGTTCATGCAATCTTTATGAAAATAGTAAGTAGGGTTCATACAATAAATCATGTAAAAACATTCCATTCGAGAAAACAAGTTTATGATGATCACCAACATATGAAAATACATGTAAAAATTATAAAATTTTAAATAAAATCATCAAGAATCATGTATGTAGACTCGAGAACATTGAATTCACTTCTAAGATCATCTATGGGGCACATGAGAGATCAATCTCATGCTTTCAGTTTAGCCTTACATGCTTGGGATAAAGTTTTTCCAATCCACCGTCAAGAATTCTCCTTGAATACTTCAATCTAGCCTTCCTCTTCTTCTCTCTCAAGCCCTAGTCTTTCAAGTGTTAGAAAAGCACTTAGAATGAGGTTTAAGACCCTATTTACTCATCAAATAACCTAAATTGATCGTGTTTTGAGTTTTGGAGGGGTTGGGAATTGATCGAAATGCCTCTCAACTTAAGAATAAAAATTCATCCCGAGTTTGCCAAGTTCGCGATGCGGACTGGGCATGTACATATACAATTTCCTTTCGAAATTTCCCATCAAAAATAAAAGAAAAATAAACAAGTGTTGGTCCGTGTCCATGGCGCGTTGCGCCTTGGCCGCGCACCGACACTATTTCGTTATTAATTACGAAAAATTATTTTTCGATCCAATGCCTCTAAAATCTGAATGAAGCCATTTTCCCACTCAATTTTTTGTGCTGATCGCAAATCCGATCTCGCATTTTCCATCAAAGCTTGGGAAGACACAATATGCGCATGATTTCAGTCTTGGGGTATTTTGGTAATTTTACCATGATACATCATCTTCCCCCTTGGGATCATTAGTCCTTGAATGATGAGTAAAGGTGGATATCGAGGAACGAATAGACTCCAAACTCACCTCAACATTTACATCTATCAATCAATCTTTCGACTCCTCATCATTATCAGCAATCACTATTCAGACATAACAATAGATAACCATCAAGAAAAGACAATCAATTCAGACAATCGATTTAGGAAATTTAACTTTAATATTCCCATCAACTGGCACGAATAGGTGCGGATATTTTGCTTTCATCTCTTCCTCATCTTTCCATCAGGCTTCCTCAATGAATTGATTTCTCCATAAGACTTTGACTGAGGCTATCTCTTTGGTTCTCAAGCTGCGAATCTGACGATCAAGGATTTGAACCGAAATTTCTTCATAGGTCAAGTTATCCTTCACTCCAATGCCCTACACAGGGACACAAAGTTAGGATATCCTAAACATTTCTTCAACATCAACACGTGGAACAACGGATGGATAACATCTAACTTGGAAGGCAACTCTAATTCATAGGCAACCTTCCCATTCCTCTTCACAATCTGATAAGGTCAAATATAGCATTGAATCAAAATTTATCCTTCTTCCAAAATCTCATGACACCTTTAATAGGTGACACTTTCAAGTATACCCAAACATCCACCTCAAACTCTAAATCTCTCTGCCTCACATCTATGTATAATTTTTGGTGACTTTGCACAGTCTTCAACCTTTTTCCAACGACCTTGACCTTCGTCATTGATTGGTGGATAAAATCAGGCCCAATCAACTCCATTTCTCGAACGACGAATCACCCAATCGGTGATCTACATCTCCTCCCATACAAAGCTTCGTAGGGAGCCATCTGAATGCTTGCATGATAACTATTATTATATGCAAATTCAATTAATGATAGTTGATCATCCCAATTCCGCTTGAAATAAAGACACGGGCTCTGAACATAGCCTCCAATGTCTGAATGGTACGTTCTACCTGACCATATATCTGTTGACAATTTGGGCACTTTGAGACAAATTCGGCAATATCCCTCTTCATTCCACTCCACCAATAGACTTATCTCAAGTCATGGTACATCTTGTTAAAGCAAGGATGAATGGAATATATAGTGCTACGAGCTTTAGCCATGATTCTATCATGAATACAAACAACATCTGGGATGCACAATCTAATCCAGTATCTCAGCAATCCATCTTCCTCTTTGGAGAAGACCATCACTTTCTGTCTGTGGACAGCCTTCTTCAATTAGAGTAGGACAGGATCTCGGTCTTGCTTATTTTCACCTCTACCACCAAATATGAAGTAGACCCACTTTGAACATTAACGCATCCCACATTATTCTCCTCAAGTTGGACTCCTAATCGAGCTAATCGATACACTTCTATAGTTAGCTCCTTCTTTCCTTCCTCCACATGGGTTGTGCTACGCATTGACAACCTGTTAAGAGCATCAATAACAATGTTAGATTTACCTGGATGGTAGAGAATGCCCATGTCATTATCCTTGAGCAACTCCAACCATCTTCTCTATCGCAGGTTGAGCTCTTTCTAACAGAAAACATACTACAAGCTCTTGTGGTCGGTAGACACATCCATATGCACTCCAAGAAAAGAGTGGGTTAGACTTTGAGTGCAAACACCACCACTGCCAACTCAAGATCATGGGTCGAATAGTTCCTCTCATGGATCTTAAGTTGCTGGAAGCATATGCTATCACCTTCCCTCTAGGCATCAGCGCACATCCCAATCCAACTCTGAAGGCATCACAATAGATCACAAAGTCCTTTATCCCATCAGGCAAGTTTAGAACTGGGGTAGTAGTCAGTCTAGTCTTCAATTATAGGAAACTCTTCTCACATTCATTGGACCACTGAAACTTGACCTTTTTTGAGTCAATTTAGTTGATGCTGTGGGTAAAGAAGAAAAATTCTCAACAAATCTCCGGCAATAGCCTGCCAACCCTAAGAAACTTCTTATGTCAGTTGGAGAGGTTACTCTGGGCTAGTTCTTCGCCGCTTCGATCTTTTGGGCAGCTACTCGAATACCATTACCGAAGATAACATGGCCTAGGAGAGCCACAGACTTAAGCCAGAATTCATATTTACAGAATTTCGTATATAAATCATGGTCCTTAAGTGTTTGGAGGACAATTCTGATGTGATTTTCATGCTTCTCTTCATCTATTGAAAACACCAAAATATTGTCAATTAACACAATCACAAACATATCAAGATTCTGTCTAAATACTCAATTCATCAGATCCATAAAGGCAATAGGTGCATTCGTTAACCCAAAGGACATGACCAAGAACTAAAACTGGCCATATCTAGTCCTAAAGGTTGTCTTTGGAATATCACATTCTTTCACTTTCAACTGATGGTAGCCAGATCTGAGATCTATATTTGAGAAACAGGAGGCATCCTGAAGTTGGTCAAGCAAATCATCCATCCTTGGGAGATGATACTTATTCTTTATGGTGACATTGTTCAGTTGCCTAAAGTGAATACATATTCAAAGAGACCTATCTTTTGTTCGCACGAATAGGACAGGGGCACCCCGAGGAGAAACACTCGGCCTTATAAAGCCCTTCTCAAACAAATCTTTCAATTGTTCTTTCAACTCAGCGGGGGCCATCCTATAAGGTGGGATTGAGATAGGCTGGGTATTAGGAAGAACATCAATCCCAAAGTTAATCTCCCTATCAGGAGGGACTCTGGACAGATCCTCGTGAAACACTTCTGTAAACTCATTAACAATCGGGACTGACTCAAGAGTAGGAGACTCAATATCATCCAATATAACTCTCACAAAGTGGTAGATTTTAGCAATTATCATCCTAGCTCTAAGATAGGGTATAAACGTTCTATTAGGTACTACAGAATCACCCTTCCACTCTAGAATCGGTTCATTTGGAAATTGGAACTTAAAAGTTTGGGCTCTATAGTCAACAGCGGCATAATAGGCGTGGAGCCAATCAATGCCAAGGATCAAATCAAAATCAATCGTATCAAACTCAATTAAATCAATGATAGTATCCCTATGATGGATGGACACTACATAAGCTTTATAGACTCTCTCAGCTCGAATAGACTTGCCCGCTAGAGTGGAAACATCAAAGGGTTCAAGAAGACTCTCAGGAGTTCTGTCAAATTTACTGTTCATATAAGGATTTACAAAAGATAACGTGGCACTAGGATCCATCAACCTATAATAATCAATAGAAAAGACTCGAATCATACCTGTCACAACATCTAGGGAGTTCTCCTGATCATGCTGACTACCCATGGCATAAAAACTATTTATAGCTCCTGTTGCACCGGACATAGCACCTCTCTGATTCCTTTGGATGGTGGGGCTGGTGCAGAAGATTGAGCCTGGTCAGCCCACTTTGGACAACTCTCTGAAAGTGACCCACTTACCCAC
Source organism: Solanum medicagineum (assembly GCA_026153255.1). NCBI lineage: Eukaryota > Viridiplantae > Streptophyta > Magnoliopsida > Solanales > Solanaceae > Solanum > Solanum medicagineum. Next base: position 29,121 of record JAPFFP010048472.1, read on the forward strand.
ACTTGTAGGACATATCACACCCCTCATGACATCTCCCCAAGTGTAATTTACCATACTTGCCATATGCTAGCTTACCCAATGAACCTTGAGCCACACTGGCTTTTGAATGAGATCCATGGGCTTCCAACATTTTGAGACCTCTGATCATTTTTGACTCTAGGTATAGGTGTACTAGTAGATGATGGTGCCAAAAATCGATTTCTATTCCCCTTTCTTCCAACCTCATGGCTGGATGTTTTTGCTTTCTTATTTCTAAACTCCTCTTTACCATGTTGCCTTTCCTCATCAACTTGTTGCACAAAGGTCATCAATCTCCGAATATCTATGTCACTCACGAGCGTTACTCCCCTCCCATCTCTCTTAGGCCCTTTATTCAATCCATCAACTTACATCCCCATCCTCCCCCTCATATCAGAATCCATGTCTGAAGCATAGCGAGATAGATGAGTAAACTTCATCCTATACTCTTGCACAGTCATAGATCCCTATTTCAAGTTAAAGAACTGTCTTACCTTTGCCTTTCTTCTCTCCTTTGGGAAGAAATGCCCCAAGAAAGCTTCCTCAAACATAAGCCAAGTAAATATGGGGGAATCCTCTCCTCTACCCATCTTCTACTATTTGAACCACAATCTAGCCACACCCTTTAGTTGGTAAGCAGCTAGTTCCACTCTGTCAACATCAACCATATGCATCACTTAGAACACTTTTTGAAGCTACTCCATATAGTTTTTAGGATCCTCAGTGGATGCAAACCCTATGAACTCAGGCAGACTCATCCTTAAGAATTCTCAGACTCTAGAAGTGTCACGGGTATCCTGTCGGGCCACTCCTTGTCTCGTAGCCGGTCTTGTAACAGCCTAGACTAGAGTTTGGATAGCCTAGTGAAGCTTAGCATTGGAGACCTTATCTTCTGGGGGCTGTGCAATAGGGACAACTTGTTCCACGGGCTCCTCATGTCCTTAAGGCTTAAGGTGGATTGACATTCTGTCTGGCAGGATGTCTTCTACCTCTAACAGCTCTTCTAGGAAGCATGATCATAATTTTTCAACGTACAAAGCACGAGTTAGAATAGAAATTTCATAGTTTATAACTCTATAGCACAATTTAGAACGTGAAAGAACTGAAACAATTCCTAATATCCTATAGCATCCATCTTATCGAGTATGGTCGACAACAAATCGATAAATAAAACTCTACTACACACAGCTTCATAGACTCCCAAGGACACATGAACTTGTGCTTTGATACTAAGTTTTTCATGCCCCGAGAGAGGACCCAAGACATGGCCGACACCCAGAGACTATTGTTGGTCCCCAAGTGAACTACTTGGCCTTATCACGTTCATTCATTCATACATTCTACTAATCAATGAAAGACATGAGGAAAATAAATAGGCACATCTTATCATCTAGCCTAAAAATAATAATAATAAAATAAAAGATTAGTAGAAAGAACTAGCTCACAATCTTATCAATCAACATCTGATTCTAGTCTATGAAGCCTCTATCACTATCAAGTGGTGCCAATGACAGACCAATGGCTACCTCAATCAAAATAAAGCTAAAACAAATCTAATTCTAAAGCAAGATGAAAATAAAGTAATGAATCCTCCGAAGTAAGGGAAGCTCACCCAATTAGGTCAACGTCCAAAGATCCTCAACGATGCGCCTGTTGATGATCTCTATCCCATGTATCTACATCATAAAATGATACAGCACTAGAGTGACATCATTACATGGAATGTACGGCATGTAAAATAGTTGAATGAAATCATAACATGTAGAAAAATATAGAAATAACAATCAACTCCATATAGAAACCAATCAATATGTTAAATGTCTATCAAAAGCAAGAAAAAAGAGTAGACAAGTGACCCATCAGCCAACCAACTCATCAATCAAATCAGACTCATCTTTGAGGGACCCATCTCAACTCATCTCATCTCATCTCATCCCATCTCATCTTGGAGTAATCAATTTGAGAACTTTCTACAAGTTTCTGTTATCTGACAACAACCACTTATGAGCCAGTGATTGTACAACAATCATATTGATGTTGCCACAAACATTTTGTACTTACCGAGTAGAGAATGTCGAAACCATAAGGACAAAGTCCAAATGGAGATAATAATCCACAAGTCCTCTATTGATTTCAGGGACTTCGAATCAGAGGGAACCTCACCATAATATGATATGATGGTCCTAATCCTTGCCTATCTTGGCTACGTATTTTGACGAGTGAGAGTTGGTTTAACTCTTACTCTTTCGATGCTCAATACTCCTCCCATGACTCAATGCTCATAGAACAGTGCATCCAATCAAACTATCTCCACCAAATCATCTTAATCAGCCTCATAGAGACACAAACTCTCAATCAGTCCTACAGGGACTCTGATTATCTCATCAATCAACATCTCAATCAGAGCTCAAGGCTTAGAACTATCAACTTTTGCCAACTCATCATCATTCTCTCATCACAATCACAATCTCTCTCACTGTAACACCCCAATTTTTTTTAAGCTAATACTGAGTCATCCTTTATATGATATAGGATTTTAATTAAAGATTCTTAATTTAGCATAGATGTTAAAGTCAATTTCTTAGTATAGGAATAGAATTGAAGTTGATTCGAGGGACGTGTCGTACGCCACAACGGATACTATGATTCGAGGGTCGTGACATTATGAAAATAGTATGTATATATTAAGTTGAAAATAATTATGTGATGCCGAAAATTATTTTTTCACTATTGTTGGTATGTCAATTTAAAATAGTAATAATCTATGTGACTAGATTGCGGTGATGCGGATTTCATACAAAAAGGGAAGGCCAAAGTGTTAAATTGACCGTGAAGTGACTAAGGCAAGTGGACTTTCAAAACTTTGTAATTCTCATAGAATTCTCAAATTTTCCTTCCTCCTACGTGTGATATGTCAAATATTTTAATATTATACGAAATGAGATGATTAAAAATGTAAATGGGAGTTGACGTGTCATTGTTGTATTGGAATTGACAAATATGATAAAGTGATGAGAATTACATATTTTTGATATATATATATATATATATATATATATATATAGATCGTTGAGATTG
>JAPFFP010048491.1:0-55310 GCA_026153255.1 Solanum medicagineum
ATCCAAACTCTTGAGCATATTCTTAGAGCTTGTGTTTTGGAGTTTAAGGGTAGTTGGGATTAACATCTTCCACTCATTGTGTTTGATTACAACAATAGGTATCACTCAAGCATTGGCAAGGCTCCATTAGAATCTTTATATGTTAGGCTTGTAAATCCCCAATTAGGTCATTTGATATGGGGGAAATGGCTTTGTTAGTCCCGAATTCGGTTATGGAAGCCTTGGAGAAGGTGAGTTTGATAAGGGAAAGGTTGAAGACAGCCAAAAGTAGACAAAAGTCCTACTCCGATGTGAGAAGAAGAGATCTTGAGTTTTAGGTTGGTGATTGGGTTGGCTTGAAAGTCTCACCCATGAAGGGTGTGGTCCGGTTTGGCAAGAAAGGGAAATTGAGCCCAAGGTTTGTGGTTCCTTATATAGTTTTTAGGAGAGTTAATAAGGTTTCATATGAGTTGGAGTTGCCTATGTAGTTGAATATGGTTCATCCGGTCTTCCATTTGTCAATGTTGAGAAAGTGTGTGGGTGACCCAAGTGCTATAGTGCCCTTAGAGGTTGTGGGTGTTGTAGAAGATAATTTGGCCTATCAGGAGGTCTCGGTGAAGATTTTAGATAGACAAGTGAAGATGTTGAGAAACAAAGATGTAGGTTCTATCAAGGTTCTTTGGAGGAATCAACAAGTTGAAAGTGCCACATAGGAAGCTGAAGCGAACATAAAAAAGTGATACGCTTCTCTCTTCCATAATACTTAAGTAGAAGGTATTGATTTAAGTCTCCTATATGATTTCAAGTCTTAGGTTTCGGCTCTCATGTCATTTTTCATGCATTCATGTATATGGTATTAAGTTTATGATGATTTTGACATTCATGTTTAGATTTTTAAAAATAATGTTTAAATGCATTTTTTGCCTTCATGTCAGGCTGAAATCTTCATAGTTACTTCTCTTATGCATGTTTCTTTGATATTCAGGGATGAATGTTCCCAAGAAGGAGATATTGAAACACCCCTCATGTGCTTCAAAATGCCCCATAGTCATAATTTCTAACTATCTCAAATCCGTGCGTGATTTCAAAAATCTAACTTCATATTCTCGATCAGGGGAAAAATTGAGTGGGAAATGGGTATAACCCGGATTTTAGATGACCCATAGCGAAAAATAATTTTCGCTAATTTTTTGAATTCCAGTGTGTGTCCGCGCCCAGGTCGTAAGTGCCTGGGGCGGGCACTAGATTATTTTGTGGACCGCATTTGGTCCACGTCGCCCCTAGGGCGTAGACCAGTGTGACATTTTCCTTGGTTTTCTAAATTCGCCTAAGGTCATTGGGGTCATATCCCCATGCCTACTTAAACGTGAAATCACCCATACTTAGCCATTTTTCAACTCTATAACCCACATAACCCCTCTTTAAAACCTCTCTAAGACTTTATCAATTCTCTCATTCAAATATAAGTATATCAAGCTCAATATCGGGACTTAAGGACTCATTTCAAGCTCTAAGTCTACTTCAAGTTCAACTCAAGGAATTCAAGGTTTAAGGAATGTGGGTCTTCATCCATGGGTCATTTAACCCATGGAGTCGAACCTTCTCTTTTATGAATATTGCATGTTTTGCAAGTTGTATTACTTATGGGAATCTCTTGTTATGGATTATGAATATAAATTATCTTGGGGTTTTATGATGTACTGATTGATTATGCATGAATACCTGTTTCAAGCTTATTCCATGAATTGATTTGTCTATTGAGAATAGGAATGTTTTGAGCTATGAAACTATAAACTATTATGAGATTTTGTGATGGATTTCAAGGTACCCTACATGAGGATTTTACTACATATTGGTGGGTTGAATTGCATTGAGTTTATTCATCTTATTTCATCTTTTGAATTGCATGATTTTGAACAAGTACCATGAACCCACCATATGTTTGATAAAATGACATGACAAGAATTCTCAAACTATTGATGATCTATTACATGATTTACAAGTCAAGTGACTTCATGATGGTTTAGGGATTTCAAGCATTTATTGAATTCATGCGAAAAATCTATGATCTTACAAGTATAAAGTTAAGCGCTATTTTAAGATATTTACCTCTTGTGAGTCATTCATGTTAAACCAAGGGTTCATGTATGATTATGATCTATTCTCATGTTCAATTTTGGCTCATTCTAGAGGTCAAGCATGTTTATCAGCTGCTCAAGTCATGTTTTTACAAGCTATCAATGTTATCATTAAAGTATGATTGTTCAAAATATTCCATGGGATTAGACCTAGCACCGATGGATTGGATACCGGCATGGACTATCTTCAAGGGTCCATACTCCTTTCCTCAAATTATGTGCCACCATAGGATTATGATTATTACCCTTTGCTATACTAGTGCATCCATCTAGTGCACTTTATCATGAAATCCTTTTGGAAATGGGTCATGTTCCCATAAGGAGGGTTGCTTCATACAAAATGTGTCATGTTCTTTTAAGGTGAAGTATGGTTTACTTTGGCAAGTAGACCACCTCTTTACCGATGAGGGGTATTGATCGGGATTCCAAGTTAAAACTCGCTTGGTCTTACTCATGTCGATTAAAGTCTCTTCCAAAACATGTATTATGTACTACGCAAGTTGAATGCTTTACAAGCATGTTTTATTACAAGAATTGATCATTCATGTCATGTTGAGATTATATATCCATTGCTTATAACTATGCAATTTGAATAAATTGGCTTATGTCTTTGTTGTATTGCACCGCGCATACTTAGTACATTCAAACACACTAATGCATACTCTATGCATACATGATATTACCATATAGGGACCGAAGCTCCTTTTGATCATCCTCCTCCATGTGGCTAGCTCGGTACTTCGAAGAAAAGCATTGGGGAGTCCTCAAGTCCAGGATCGAATTCTTCGTTTTTGTCAGTAGAGTATGTCACCTTTGTTTTCTGTTGCAGGACCATAGATTGTCCCAATATCTAAGTTACTATTGATATGTTGAGACTTCTCTATGTTGAACACTTGTTATTATGAGAGTGAGCCCGAGAAGTGTCTTGGCCTTCGTTTCCATTCTAAGTTAGAGGTGTTGTTGGATACTATGTTATGGTTATGCTATGAGCGTTATATTTTTATGCTTTATGATCATCAAACACTTCCCTTAGTCTCGCTTCCCTTTTTAATTATCTCACTTGTTGATGTTTATTTTGCTTCCGCAACCAAGGATGTGTGACTGTATGCTAAGAGGCTTGTTTGGGGTCCCTTCAGGTTTCTCATTCGCCGTGTCACGTCTAGGCCCTAGGCTTGGGTCATGACTTTTCCAATCCAACTCATGCTACGATCCATTTCCATAGATTATGACATTAGAATATTCAATAACTCAATCCCAATCCGAAAGAAGGATACCTAAATCCACCTCAAAGCCATAACTGCACTCGAACACTTCTACCGAATGGCCAAATCTTGAACTCAGTCCCCGAAATGACAATTCTCCATCTAGAATGAAACAAACACATCACAGGAAATCCAATGTCATCTGCATTATTATATATCTTCCCAAACCTCAAAATTTCATCTACTTCGATAATTAAATTCCGAAATTTCAAGCCTAGGGTTTAGTCTTAAACCCTCCAAATAATATACTTCTAATGGTTATTTATATAATACAAACCCCCCAATATTAATAAAAGGACATATACATATATATACACATTCGAAGCCGCACAACATAGTAACAAAGTCAACCAAAAAGGGACCAAAAACACTATTAACATATCATCATGCTCATATCACAATTACAATCAACATACTTAGTCAAAGCTCTAGACTCCATCCCTAGGTTCATTCATGCATACTTTCATAAAATAACATATAGGGTTTATACAATGGGGGCAAATGGAAGAAAAATTTCATTCTTTAGTTTAGCCTTGCATACCTGGTGTGAAGCTTTGATACTGAATCTTGTAAGAACCCTCCTCAATTTCCTCGAGTTCTCGCTCCTCTTCTCTTCTCTTTAGCCCTAGTCTTTGTTAGAAAGTTATAAAGACTTAGGAACGGGTGTTAAAACCCTATTTATGATCAAAACAACCTATATTGATCGTATTTTACATTTAGGAATGGTTGGTAAAAGCTTGGCATGCCCCTCACAAAACTAAAATATTTCACCTTTAGAGTACCAAGTCCGCAATGTGGACTTTGCCATTTTTGACGTTTTCTCGTCAAAGATTCTATGATCGAATTTTCTAATCATGTAGAAAATCCTTGGACTAAGTCTAAGTGTAACTCCACAGCAGGTGCGTGTTGCACACCTATTGCGCACTCATATTGAAAATCATTTTCACATCGAAAAATTATCTTTTATTCAGTTGCTCTAAAAATCAAGCAAGACCATTTTGCCACATAACTTTGCATGTTGATCATATTTCCAAAATCGAATATACCATCGGACTTTAGGAAGACGCATTATGCGCACATCTCTCCTATAGGGGTGTTTTTGTAATTTTACCTGACATTACATCATCTCCTCCATGGAATCATTCGTCCTCGAATGATGAGTAAGGATGGACATCAAGGCATGAATAACAATCAAGAATCCTCTTAATACTTGCTCAGTCAATCAAACTCTCGACTCCTCATCAATCTTAACAATCTCTACTCAGACTCAGGAATAGATACATCAACTCAGGAATAGATACATCAACTCAGGAATAGGCAAATCAATTTAAGTCAAGGGTAAGGTCATTACCTTCAACATTCTCATCATTAGGCATGAATGGAACATTAGACCTTAATCAATTCGAATCATTTGAATGTCTCGACAACAATTATTTGAACTCAAGAAGGAAGTCATCAACTCTAATCGAGAATGGGACCATCATGATATACAAGACTCTATGGACACTCTCCATCTCAATTGTGCTCCTTTTCATAAAACTCTAGTCCATCAATTGAGGCTTATACTTCATATTCAGATCTCCACCTAACCACATCCTCCTTATCCCGTTCAGGCCTAATTTTGAGTCTTGGAGTGCAATTCCTAAGTTGAACATATTCCTACAAAGATAATTCTCAACACTAAAGCTCTATACTTTCACAGGGACTTTCATCATAAGATCCCTAATCCTCTCCACTACTTTATTACTCTCACTCGAAGCCCTTGTCACGAAGTCATCAATAGTGTATCATCAATACTCATATAATAACAACAGCACATTCAAGCCTACCACTCTAATCACTTCAACTATATCTAAGAATTTTCAAGCCTACTTAGCACTTCTACTTCCACCATTTAGTGAGCTACCACTTAAAGACACACCAAGATATTTCTTACCTAGAGACACTCTAATTTACGCTTACCTATCTATTGCACCTCATACGGTCTCATCTCTCCCCTCTTACCTATCTATACCCCTATATGGCACAAGTACAACACCACTGTCACTATAATGATACATTCACTCTTCCCTATTTACCCTCACTCTCAGTCTACTACTATCAACATCACCATCTGGACCTGAAGGAACTCATCATCTCTCCCTTTGGCTAAACCCAAAACTACTACCTCTCCATGCAAGAGTAAACATGATAAACTTGATATTGTAAATCCTACCATTAGTAGTGACATAACAAGCCTAAGGTCAATCTATACATAAAATGACATCACAATCATTCACATTCAACTCAAGCATATCAACTATGGTACCTCTAAGGTGGACGAGAATGGAACAATCACTATCAGCTCACTCAAGTAGGATAAACTCATCAATGAGGGGAGCACCACAAGTGAAGTGGCACCTGAATCAAACAAATCCTAGCTATCATAGGGAAGGACTCAAAACATACTAGTGACATCATCGGGTGGATTCTCCTAATCTTGGTAACTTGTTATCGCATATAATATATTTGTGCCGAAAGTGGTACACCTTTGATCCCCTTTAACTAGCACTGCTGGTACAGATGATTGGGCTTTGTTGGACCACATCGGACATTCCCTCTGAAGGTGACCCATTTGGCCACACTTGTAACATCTAATACTCCCACCAAGGCATTCTCCCAAGTGAAGTTTTCCATAATTGTCAAAAGGTGTATTGCCTTGGGAACCTCGGGCGATACAAGTAGATGAAGTTCCCGTTTGCAAGTGGCTCCCTTTCCCATTCTCTCTCTTACTAACCTTTGGATATCTTTGCTTTCTTATTTTTGTACTCTTCAAGGTATTGTTGCCTCTACTCATCACTTTACTATTCATAAGTCATCAACCTTCCAATTTTTATATCACTCACAAGCATATCTCCCCTTCCATCTTTCTTTAGCCTTTTATTCAACTCATCCACATACAACCCCATTCTCCCTCACATATATGCAACCATATCCGGAGCATAGGGGGATAGCTGGGTTAACTTAAGTCCATACTCTTGCACAGTCATGGAGCCCTATTTGAGATTCAAGAACTCTCTAACCTTTGCCACCCTCAACTCTTTTAGAAACAAGCACCCCAAGAAAGCTTCCTCAAACATTATCCAGTTCGAAGTGGGGCACCCTCTCCTCTATTCTTCTTCCAATGGTCAAACCATAGTCTGGCAATACCTTTGAGCTGGTAGGCAGCCAACTCAACTCTATCAACATCTGCCACATGCATTGGCTTAAACACCTTTTGGAGCTCATTAGTATAGTTCTCTAGGTCTTCATTAGGTGTAAACCCTATGAACTCAGGTGGGTTCATCCTCAAGAACTCACGAACCCTGGATGCATTTGGAGCATCCTGTATGCCTGCTCCCTATGTAACACTAGTGTTGTCACATCCTGGGACAAAGTGCATTCGAGATTTAAGCTTGTGGTGGTTGCTCAGTAGAGATAGCTGGACCTATGGGTTCAGCATAATTATGGGGTTTAGGTTTATTGGCATTCTATTCAGATGGACGCTCTCTACCTCTAATGGCTCTTCATGCAGGCATGGTCGCAATTTTACAAATGCATAACACATGAATTACAAGAGAGTATTCATAAAATTTAACTCTATCGCAAGAATGCAAAAAGAAAGAAGTGGAAAAATTCCTAATGTCTTATAGACTTCTGCTTATAAAGTGTGGTACATAACACATCCATAAGCAAGACTCTACTAGACATGGCTTCATAGACTCCCTAGGACACTTGAACTTTGTGCTCTAATACCAAGTTTGTCCCCCTCTGTGAGGGTAACCTAGATGTGGCCGACATCCAGAGACTACTGCTAGTCCCCAAGCAAATAAATTGGCCTCATCACATTCATTCACTCAACAAACATAGCAATTCAGTGAAAGACTAAGGATAATAATGGACAATCTACATCTCAAATATAATATCAAATAAATAGACTAGTATGAAAGAAACTAGCTCAACATAATCTCAAGTCAACAACTCAACTCTAGTCTATGAAGCCTTTATCACTATTAATTGGTGCCAATGACAGACCCATGGCTACCTCAAAAACAACAACGCTAACTCATGACTAACTCTAGAATGCTAGATAAAAATAAATAATGATCCTCCGAAGTAAAGGAGGCTCACCAACTCTTATAACTATGATAGATCCTCAATGGTTTGCCTGATGATGATCTCTAGTACCTACCTCTGCATTATAAAACAATTGAATGCAAAAGGGACGTCAGTATGTGGAATGTACGAGTATGTAAAATAACTGAATGAAATAGATATAGGTAGAATAATATAGAAATAACATCAACTCAGAAGAATAAAGAGTAGAGAAATGATCCATCAATACCAATCAAACCATAGCAATTAACTCAACTCGACTTAGAGTACTACCGGTGTGAGACCTCTCTAGGTGGTTCTCTTATTCGACAACAATCGCTTATGAGTCAGTGATCGTACAATAATACCGCTGATGTTACCATAACTATTTCATACTTTCCCGGTAAAAAATGAATCGAATCCATAGTGGATCTGGACAATTAACCAATCAAGTCCTATTGTTTCAGGACAATAAAGTGGGGACATGTTCGACTTTAATGGACTTAGTCCTGAAAAAGGAACCTGTCCTACTTTGATGGACTTAGTTCACAAAATAGGGATCTATTCAACTTTAACAAACTTAGTTTACTCCTACGCCTAGCAAAATAGTTAATGAGTTTGAGTTGGACTTACTCTTACTCATTTCAGTGTTGGATACTCCTCCAAGGAATCAATGCCCATAAGACAATCCATCTCATTAACTCAATTAGTCTTATAAGGACTCTTATCATCTTATTGACTCAACTCAATTAGGCCTTTTGTCCTATTGTCTCAATCATCTCATCAACTCAGTTTTGATTTAATAACTCAAGGATTAAGATCAATCACTAGGAGGAAGTTTATTAGAAAAAACTCTACAGTTCAATTGTGAATACACTCATGGGATCATCAAGCTCTATTAACTCATCATCATGCTCACATTACAATTACAATCAACATACTCAATCAAGGTTCTAGACTCTATCCCTAGGTTCATTCATGTATGCTTTTGCAAAATAACATATAGGGTTTATATAATGACTCATGAAAATTATTTAATTCAGGAAATCAAGTTTATGATGATCACGAATATATGAAAATACATGTAATATGTATAATTTTCAAGGAAGTACTCAAGAAACATGTATGTAGACTCATTGGACTCTCAACTCTTCTATTACCATCAAAAGGGGCACATGGAAGAACAAATCCATGCTTTAGTTTAGCCTTACATACCTAGTGAGAAGCTTTGATACTCAATCTCGTAAGAACCTTTCTTGATTTCCTCGAATTCTCACTCCTCTTCTCTTCTCTTTTGCCCTAGTCTTTATTTGAAAGTTAGAAAGACTTAGGAATGGGTATCAAAATCCTATTTATGCTAAAAATGACCTATATCGATCATATTTTAAGTTTAGGAGGGGTTGAAAAAAGTCTGAAATGCTCCTCATGAAAAACTAAAACATTTCACCTTTGGCGTACCAAGTTCGTGATGTGGACTTGGTCATTTTTGAGGTTTTTTCATCAAAGATTCTCCGACTGAGTTTTCTAATCCCGTAGAAAATATTGAGACCAAGTCTAAGTGTAACACCACGGCAGGTGCGCGTTGCACACCTATCGCGCACTCTCACTTGTAATTATTTTTGCATCAAAAAAATTATCTCTTAATCTGGTTGCTCTAAAAATCAACCAAGACCATTTTCCCACACAATTTTTCATGTTAATTGCATTTTCAGCCTTGGATTCATCGTCAGAGTTTGGGAAGACATATTATGCACATATTTCTCTTCTAGACGTATTTTGATAATTTTATCGGGCGTTACAGCAAAGATCTTGGAATTATCTTTCAACGCCACCAATATTACCTCATTTGGGGTTCGAAATAAAAAGTTATACTCATTTTAGTAAAAGTCCTATCTAGCAATAAAAATGTATGAAACCCTTTTACAGGTCTGAAATCATTCCATGATCTGGAGAGCCTCACTTGAAGGTTTTCTGCACATTTTCTTTAGCAACTTCTTGGACAGGTCCCCAGGTTATTATGGTCCTTTCCAAAGCTTTTTAACCTCATTTAATTCGTTTATGGATGTTCTAAAATAACATATCATTCACCTAATTAGTTTTCTCCTAATCATAATCATCGATCTAAATAATTTTATCACAAGGAACTCTCCCAAAACTAAAATAAGGTTCCTCTTCTTTATCAAGAACCTTAAAGCTATCATGTCAAAAAATTATGAACCAACGAGAAGCGAGTACCCAAGGTTTTCCCAAGTTCTTTTGCTCCAAAATTCATACAAAAGTATTTCTTTTCTCAATAACTTGCATCAAGGTTCTAAGATCAAAGGTTTTCCCAAGAAAGCTAGTGTTTTTTAAATTTAGATTGTAATATCAATCTTTTATGTATGTAAGGCCCTTCAAAAGTTATCCCACATTTATTTTGGTATTTTTTCAATTACAACATTTATTTTAGTATTTTTAACTACGAATTTCCACCCAAGATCAAGTTTATGAGTTGAGATCAAGTTTTATTTATTGTGAGTAAACTTTATTGAAATACTTTTTTATGTTACTCTTCTTGAAGAAAATCATAGCATTTAATGATTTCACTATTTAGTTAAGTTGTAACGTCAAGATGTATACATTTAGTGTTGCATTTATAAGAATCCTAGATATTTCATTAAAAGCTATCCAATCTAAAGCAATGAGTTGAGTTCAAGAAATATTTAAGGCATCTATATTTACAAATTAGTTGAGCAGTAAAACTATGTTTTAGAGACTCATTGCGTTGATACCTTTTTTAAAGAGAAGAGACAAGTTTGACAAAAGCTGAGAAATGCTAAAGTTGGGCTAAGTCCCAAAAGTTAAAATTTTTTTTTTGAGTAATAATACAATTAAATTATGAGCCTACAATAATATTTTGAGAATAACATTGAGCACCGAAATGGGTAAGAATAATAAGTTCTTGAACCCATAACTGCCTAGCCAGCATAGAATAGGATTGTATCAGATTGTACAACTCCTCATATGCCACTGAGATGGCCCAATTTAGATATATCCATAAGTTCAGTTTCATCCCTTACCATGGCAAGTTATTAGATGGCTCTAGTAACGTGGGTAAGACATTGTATCATCAAGATGCGCATAGTAATGATTGTCGGCTATAGAAATTTCCTAAGCTAAAATATATATTATTTATAGAGACAAACTCAATTACATTTATTTATGCATTAAACCAGATGTTTTACTTATATTGCATTGATTTTGTTACTGAGTTAATTTTCTAATTTATGTCCTTGAGTTTAGTGAGCATACAATACTGAGTTCTTATTTTGGCTATTTCACATATTGTATATTCCAAGTATCTATGCCCTTTAGTGCTACATCATTTTATGATACAGATTCAAGTACCCTTGATAGCTGACATTCAATAAAATAACTTTTCAGCAGTAGTTAGTGAGACCTCTTTGCTTTTAGAGGGTTCTAGTTGGATAGTCCAATTTATTATTTTATTGTCAGTAGCAACTTGTTGTAGGCACCTATCTTCAGTATAGTAGAGGATTCATGGACAAAGTTAGAGAGTTAGTTCAATTTATTGATTCATGTATTATAAACATCATTAGTATTTGTATCAAGAGTTATTTTCAAACTTTATATAAAGCATGATTGAGATTGTTTGAGTTTTATTTAATATTTTAAAGATTCACCACATAAAACTTATGCATGCACATTAAAGTTTTCAGTTGACTGAGTCAGCTATGCCAAGGATTCGCTTGGGAACCAACAATGGTTTCCACCTGTTGGCCATGTCTAAGGCACTACTCATGGTGTGACATAGACATGCTTGAAATCAAATCATATTTGAAGTCTTTCATCACATAAATAAAACTCTTGAGTATAATTTTCATCACTGTTTATCAACATAATTGATTTTCATGTGTTTAATGCACATATAGAGCATTATAAATATCTAAAAATATTAAAAACAAGTGTGCATTAAAGTGTCATTAATTTTGGTTTGAGTTCATACTTCACCGTTGACTATCAATAAAATATTTGTGCATACTTAAATAAATATAACAATTAAAAAAGATGTACTACTACACAACAGGAGCAGGTTTTATATGTGTTTGCTCTCTGGATAGTATGTGTTGGTTGTTAATATTTTAAGTGGAGTTTTAACTCATCACTACTCCTATCATAATATTTACATAGGTAATTCATGATTAAAAATAAATCAAGCATGTGAAGAGCATGTTCTGGATCGAAAATAAATAAATAAGGAGGACAACATACTCTTTAAGAATTTAAAAATCTAAAACTATAAATGAATGTTCTCACTCTCAAGAAGATTTGTAGATAAAAAATTAATAATAATAATTAGAGTTAAATCGTAATGTGCTAAGTGGACTCAAGTTCCTACCATCGACATAGATATTTATGCCTATATAAAATTCGTGAATAAGATCAAACTAAAATAGTCTTCAATATTTTATCATATTAATAATACTAACTAAAACAACCTTCTTTTTTTTTCAACAAACAATAGTACTTATAGTCTTCAAAATTTTTCAATGTACAAAACACTAAATACCATAAAAATTAAAATTCTATGTTGAATAAGAGAAAACTAGTTCGTTTGTAAGTTGGGATGGGAACTTGGCCCTTCACAAAGTATTTGAACTTGTAAGTAAATCCTTTTACTGCATTTTCCTCTCACAAATTCAGAAATACACCTATCATTATTTTCCATAAGGCTCCACCTACATAAGCAACGCCATCTGACAACTAGCCATATTTCACCGTCATTTTATTTATTGACTTTCATCTCAAATTTTGACCATCAATGTCACGAATAGTGATTCTTTAAGTGAGTGCAAGTTTGTAATATATCACCACATCTATTAGGATGTACCACAACTAAGATAAAGACTTTGTTAAATGAGAATGCTATAGCATTAAACTATAAAATGATTCACTAGGATATATAGTTATAGACTTTTATTTACCAATTGATCTCTCCTATTTGCTCATGATTTTGCAACAAAGTATGAATTGGTTGAGTGGCACATCTACTTTTGAATATATCTACACCATAATTGTAAGGGACATCTCTCACCTTTGTGACACCTGTGACTCCACGCTCTTATGTATCCATGTTTCAATCCTCATTTGGTCAGGTTGGGAGTGTATTAGGGTTGTGGGAGACTTCTAGTATTTAGACAAGTTTAAGACTTCTTTATGAGTTGAGTTTTGGGTGTTGGTTTATGTAAGGGTCAAATATAAACAAGCATAACTTTTATCATACATGGAACTGGATGACCCATGACATATCCAATGAAAGCACTTTGAGTTAGCTTTTAATGCACTTGGTTTTACCTCATTCAAAAGTCAGATGAAGGGGTTATTACTGTTTTCGTGAGACCCTCCTGGCAGTAATGTCACATGGACATTTTGACATGGCCAGGGGCATGGGCCATGTGTCTTGACACTGACTATGTGGCTAACTATGGTAGTGTGCAAGGGAGGCCTAGTGAGCATGGGAGGAAGATCTTGGCTAAGTGTTGTGCTGCTACCATCTTCATGGGCCATGGCAGATCTGACGAGTCATGGCCATGGGAGTGAAGTGGTCTGGCAACATTTTTCTCACTAAGTGTAGTTCAATGGACCACTACATAGACTGTTAGCACCACATGGCCCGTGAAAGTTGCCCATCAAAGTAACAATGATGGTAATTTTTCTAAGTGTTCTCAACTTCCAATTTTTGACCAAGTCTCATCTCACGAGCACTCCCACAATCTGTGGAGTGCCACACAACCAGTGAGGCCTTCAGTGGGGCATCAGGCCTTCAATGGGGCATCACTTTGCCAGTTTTTCCACTCGTTCACTAATGGTGTTTTCATGAATTTAATTCATTCTAATGACTTTTTTAGACTTCCAATGCTATCTTGACCTCCCCAAAAGACTTAAACCCTATTTCAAAGGATCAAACTCATTGCTCTCAACTTGAATACACTCTCAAATTCTCTCAAGAGCCTCCATCAAAAACCCAATACAAATTCAAGGAAACTCAAGAAAAAGTTTGGATTTCAAGACTCCATTCCAAGCTTCCACTGTTTCCCAACTCAATTTCAAGAGACTCAAAGTCTAATGTATGTGGGTTTCAACCATTGGGTCTTTTCACCCATGGTGCCTAACCTTCCTTTTTACATAAATTGCATGTTTTCAAGTTGTTTACTTATAGATATTACTTATTTTAAATTTTGACTATAAACTATGTTGGGGTTTCAAAAACTTGTGATTGTTTAAGCATGTTTTGAGCTATGAATCCAAGATCCATTATGTGATTTGATGAAGGGTTTTGATGTATATTGCTTGAGGGTATTACCAAGTATTGGTGGGTAGTTTTATATTGAATTTTCATACATGATTTAACTCTTAAATTGCATGGTTTTGTACTAGCATTGCACACCCACCAAGTGCTTAATAAAATGTCCATTTAATGTATCTTGAGTTGTTGAAGGCCTAGTTCTTGGCATATGAGTTAATTGACTTTATGATGATGAAAGGATCATATTTATGTGATTATATCATCAAATGTAACTATATTGTTTTGATTTGACCATAACTAATTGAGGTGTTGATTCCTTAATCACCTCGGATGGGGGTGGTAAGCCATCAACCAATTGAGGTGTTGATTCCTCAATCACTTCCGGCGGAGAATGGTCATGTCCATCAACCAATTTAGGGGTTGATACCTCAATCGACTCTGATGGGGTTGGTAAGCCATCAACCAATTGAGGGGTTGATTGATACCTCATCACTTCCGATGGAGGGTAGTCATATCCATCAACCAATTGAGGGGTTGATTCCTCAATCACTTCTAAGGGGTGGTCTACCTTGGATTCCAAGTATTAAGTTGTTTGGTCCATGATGATGGTCTCTTCCTTCATATATAATATGTCTTATATAACTATGTTTTAATTCAAGTATAATTCATACATATCATATTGTTATTATGTTATCCATTGCTTATGATATTGCATTTTGACTATGTTGCCTATCTCTTATTGCATTGTATCCTACATACTCAGTACATTCAAAGGTACTAACCAATACTCTATGCCTACATGATGTTACCATGTAGGAACTGAAGCTCCTCATGATCATCCTCATCCTCCCTGTGACTAGTACTATCTCTACAAAGCAAGTTGGCAAGTCCTCAATTTTGGAGATAATGTCTTTGATCTTATGCTATGTATAAAGACTCTTTCTTTTGATGCATGTTTATGACTATGAGGGTAAGCCTGAAATGTTGTCTTGGTCCCCGCTCTTATTTACGTATTAGAGGCGTTGTTGGAGCATTATTAATGTATTAATGTTATACCTTGAATTTCTATGATTCTATAGTATCAAAGATGTCCCTACACCCCATTTTTCCCCTAGGCCCAATGCTATACTTTAGGCTTCCCTCGGGATCCCCATTCCCCGTGTCACTTCTAGACCCTAGGCTTGGGTCATGACAAACTTAGTATTAGAGCAGTAGGTTATTTTTGGTCCAGTCGAACATATCGCGTCGATTAGAGTCTTATTCATGGTTGTGTTGTGCACCACAACAGTTAGTAGGAGGCTACGAGACATTTCAAGAAATGTTCCCGCTCTTCATGATCCATGTCGTGCTATAGAAGTTAGGTAAAGGTTCCCCCCCCACCCAAGGAATGCATGTGCCATTTTTAAACCATGCCTAACACAAGAGGAAGAAGAACCCGCACTCGTGAAGAACAACCAGCTCATGGAGAGCTCCGGGATGCTCTCACTTTGCTAGCTCAAGCCATGCTAACAAAGTCAACCAATGGGACCAAGCCCTTCATGCTCCTATTCTGGCATCTCGAGTGAGGACTTTATTACGATGAACCCTTCGGAGTTCAATGGGTCTAAAGTGGATGAGGACCCTAAGAATTTATTGATAAGGTAAACAAAGTGTTGGCTATCATGGGTGTTAGATCATAAGAGAAGGCAGAGTGGGCGGCTTACCAACTCAAGGGGGTGGCCCAAATATGGTATACTAAATGGAAGGAGGAGAAGGGGAACAATAATATGATCCAATGGGAGGAGTTTAAGGCGGCTTTCCTAAACAGTTTCTTTCCTCTTGAGCTTAGGGAGGCCAAAATGATGGAGTTCATGAATTTGAAGCAAGAATCTATGAGTGTGAGGGAGTGTACCCTCAAGTTCAACCATCTCTCAAAATATGCTCCCCAATTGGTGGTCGATCCAAGATCTAAAATGAATAAGTTTGTGATGGATGTATTTGATTTGGTGAATGAGAAATGTTGGGCTGCTATATTGATTAGTGACATGGATTTGTCCCGCTTGATGACTTATGCCAAACAAATGGAGGGGGAGAAACTTAGGAAAGGAAGAGTGGTGAGGCCAAGAGGGCCCATTTTGAGGGTAAGTTCCAAAGTCCCAAGGATGATCGGTTTCATCAAGGCGAAGGGTCTACTCATGCTCCTAATAGAGGATTTACCAATGATAACGCAAGGGCCCAAGGTGGTGGTGGTATGGCACCCAATGTTATGTGTCCAAAGTGTGGTAGCGGACATAGTGTCCCATGTTTAAAGGACACCAATGCTTATTTTGGTTGTGCTGAAGTGGGCATAAGGTGATGGACTGTCCACTTAATCGCAACAAAGGTAAAGATGTTCATCCACAAGGCCGAGGTGCAAATGCGGTTCCTTTAGGAAGAGGTGATCAACAAGGTGTTGCCCCAAGGAACAATCATTTCTATCTCTTCATGGGAGGCAAGGGGTTATTGAGGTGCCCGATGTCATCACCGATATGTTAAAAATCTTTAATTTTGAGGTATATGCATTCATTGGTCCGAGTTTCACTATTCTTTCATTGCTTCTTTGTTGCTAGTGTGCTTTGCATGTGTCTTGAATTATTATGTAAACCTTTTGGTATCTACCTCATTGGTGAGTGCATTATTGCTAGAAATGTCTATAGGGGTTGTTGCATGTCCTTATTACACATAGTATTGTTTTGTGATGTTATTGAGTATGTGAAACGACCCCAAAAATGTGCCCGAAAATGTTCCTTGAAATGCCCGGAATATTTAATTTCCATATATCTCAAAATCTATTCATTGTTTCAAAAATCTGACTTCATATTCTTGTTCAAGGGGTCAAAATTAGGGGGAGAAAGGTCTAACCCTTATTTTAGAGCAATCGTATCAAAATTCAAAAATCACAAAATGTGATTTCTAGAATGTTCTACACAATGCTAGCGCGATGCGCCAGTGTTCTTTTTTGTGTATTTTTTTTTTTTTTGACTTCAATCTAAGAATTTTGCGTCTTAGGCCCAAGTGTTCCCAAATGTGTTTTTACCTATACTTACCCTTATTTCACCCTCATATCATCCAATACATTTCACAATACTACTCAAACCCTTAGTCCTATATTAATCTCAATATTCAAGTCTTAAACCCTCATCCAAAGCTAAGGTTTTCCTTCAAGGTTCTTCTTCAAGCTTCAAGTCTCCATCTCCAATCTTCACCAAGTTCATCTCTAAGCTAAGGTATGTGGGTTTCTTTCATGGGTTCCTTTCACCCATGATACCCAAGCCTCTTTTTACTCAAATTGCATGATTTAAAGTTGATTTACAAATGGGTCTTGATTATTATGAAACTCACTACACACTACGATAAAGCTATGTAAAGTTGTGAGTGTTTTGCTATGTTTTGAGCTATAAATCTTTGATCTATTGTAAGATTTGAGAAGGGTTTTGATGTATGTTGCTTGAGGGTGTTGCAACGTGTTGATTCATAGTTTTACAATGGATTTTCTTGCATGATTTCATCTCTATATTTCTTGGTTTTATACTAGCATAATACACCCTCTAAGTGTTTGATAAAATGTCCGGATGTGGTTTCTTGAGGATTTGAAGGTCAAGAACATGAGATATGATATGATTGACTATATAATGATGAAATGAGCTTATGTATACGATATTCTCTATATAAAGTGTTGCATTAGACCATACCCATTCGGGGGGATAAGAGCCCGGGTAACCATGTTGGGGGTTTATACTCATCAACAAGGCGAGGTGTTTATACTTCATCATGTGTTGATAAGGTGTGATTATCATCAACCATGTGAGGAGTTTATACCACACAGCCACCAAGGGGTTTATACCTATAAAAGGTAGCTTGGACTCTTCTACATATATGATATTCTATATGAGCATGAGTTACTTAAGCATATTTTAGTTATGACTAATCATTCATGCCATACTATTATATGATGTCTATTACCTATCATTATGCATTTTTAATATAATGTCTATCTATTATTGCATTGCATCTTATATACTTAGTACATTCAAATGTACTAATACAAACTCTATGCGCACATGATATCACTATGTAGGAACCAGTGCCCAAGTTGATCATCCTCCTCCTCCACGTGGCTAGGTCGATTCTACTCAAAGCTACTTGGTGAGTCCTCCATTTCGGGGACCTTAGTCTATGTTTCTCTTATTATGTATTGAGACACTATTTATTATGTTCTATTTTGACTATGAGGTGGACCTTGGTTGCTTGTCTTGGCACCCGCTCTTATCTATGTAGTACAAGTGTTGTTGGACATGGTATGTATCTATCTTACATGCCTCGACTCTTTTGTATCTTGATGTTGTTGATATGCAAGCTTTCACTTAGTCCTTTGCTCCTATTTTCAAATCTTTCATGTTAATTACTTATTTTCGCGACCAAGGATGTGTGATGATATACTAAGAGGCTTGTCTGGGGTTCCTTCGGGTTCCCCATTCGCCAGTCACGTCTAGGCCCTAGGTTTGGGTCGTGACAATGATGGTATCAGAGTACTTGGTTGATAGATCCTTGGAATCAAACACACCGGTCGATTAGAGTCTTATTCATAGTTGTGTTGTGCACCACAACTATGAGTAGGAGGCTATGAGACATATTAGGAAATGTTTCACTTCTTCATGATCCATGTCGTGTGATAACGTTAGGTCCCCTAGGGCTTTTTTCTAACCCTTAACCGCTACATTTCAAGATATGTCTCAAGTTACTTAGGACGGTGCTATGATGAACGCGAAAATTTGCAATACTCTATGGGAAGTGGCCAAAGTGGCAGAAAAATTGGCAACTCACCTCGATCAATATGTGGGGGCTCCCAAGACTTCTAGTGGTAAGAGGAGAGGTAGTGAGGCTAAGAGGGCCCGTAATGTGGGTAAGTTCCAAATCCAAGGGGAGAGATAGACGGGGTGTGGTGCCTTATGCTAGGTGCCCAAAATGTGGTAGAGGCCATGATTGCCCATTCTTGAGAGGTACTAATACTTGTTATGGTTGTGGGGAGATGGGTCATGAGGTTAAGGATTGCCCTCATAAATGCAATAAGAGCAAAGGAGGTGATGGGGGGATGACTAATCCCAAGTTCCTTATGTGTAGGATGGACCATGGTAGCTCGTGTTGGAAGCACACGGCTGTATGTTTTGGATGTGGTGATATAGGCCACAGAATTCTGGATTGCCTATATGGTCGACTTTTGGATCGAGGTGATCATGTTGATCAAGTGGCTCAAGGAGGGGAAAAGATGCTCGATGCTAATACCGGTTAGTTGAAGTTTCCTTGGCTTTGTTGTGCATGCATTGATAGGCCTAGTGTGCCACTATTTCTTCTCTATTCTTTTTCATTGCTAGTGGGGATTCTTGCGTGCCAAAGTTGCTGTGTGGACCTTTGGTCTCTATCCTTTTGTTGAGTATATTGCTGCTAGAAGTTTCACAGTTGTTCATCCGAGTTTTTGTTGCATTAGGTCTTGCTTAGTGACTTGTGGGAGTTGGTGTGGTGGAATTTGATGTCACTATAGGAATGGAATGGTTGCATGCATGTTGTGTCTTCATGGATGGTAGGACACATAGTGTTAGACCCAAATTCCTTAATGAGCCCATCTTTGAGTGGGAGATTGTTAAGTGATAGCAAGGGAGGTAGGTTCATTTCTTGTCATAAGGTACAATTGGTCTATAAGGGGTTGCATTTTATCATCTTATGGGGATTGGAGGTGTTGAACCTAAGTTGTTTTGTAATTAGAATTGTTGTTAATGGTAGATGAGGCCTTGAATGTACCTTTATGATAATTTGGATTTGGGGTAGTGTCTTTTGGTTGGACTAGTACACTAGTTATGCCTATAAGTCTCATGAGTAAGATCTTTAGTCCCTACTCTAATAGGCTTGTGGTGGTTTTGGTGATTATGATGGTTTGTGTCCCCTAATGAGGTAGTGCATGTGAGTCTTTTGAGGGTAGTACAACGAAGTTTAAGGAAGAAGGTTGGATGTTAATTAAGAGGAACGGGGATTTTGGTTGTAAGAGGTTGCCTTCCTAGGCCATGTGATGTCGGGTGATGGTATTAAGGTGAACCCTAGTAAGACGAAGGTGATTAGAGATTAGCCTAGACCTTGACTTCCTTGGGTTAGGAGCTTCTTGGGGCTTAGTGGGCTATTACTAGAGTTTGTGAATAAGTTCTCTTCTATGTTTCCCCCATGGCTTAGTTGACCCTAAGTAAGGCCAATGTTGGGCCAAAACAAGAATCGATCGTTCAAGCATTCCAAATTGAATGGCAAAATCACAGGAAGCGAGACATATAGATCATGTATATATCTATCTATATTGAATTGCGGATTCTGAAGTGATAAAATCATTTTTGATTGGACAAAAAAAGGATCTCTTATAGAAGATAGTTAAGAAAATCAAAGAGGATAAAACACGTTTTCGAGATAGGAATCGATATCTAATGAAATCAATGGTTCCAGTATAAATGAAAGAAAAAGAAAAAGGAATGA
This sequence comes from Solanum medicagineum, assembly GCA_026153255.1. NCBI lineage: Eukaryota > Viridiplantae > Streptophyta > Magnoliopsida > Solanales > Solanaceae > Solanum > Solanum medicagineum. The sequence continues at coordinate 20,328 of JAPFFP010048491.1, forward strand.
CATCCCAACGAGATCGTAATCTCAAAACAAAAAGAAAGGGGGATATGGTAAAATTGGTAGACGCTACGGACTTAATTGGATTGAGCCTTGGTATGGAAATTTACTAAGTGATCACTTTCAAATTCAGAGAAACCCTGGAATTGACAAAAATGGGCAATCCTGAGCCTAATCCTTGTTTTCTCAAAACGAACAAAGGTTCCGAAAAAAAGGATACGTTTTGAATGGGGTGATTTGATAGGTCCGGGAGTTGATATTTCTTGTGTTATTCCTTTGTGCTAGTAGGATTCATGTCTATGATGGTTGATCCTTAATCCTTTCTAATCAGGAAGATCCAAAAACTATTTTCAAGAAAACCTACATGGATTTTACTTACTTTAGTTTGGAGTTTTGAATATTATGATTCCTAAAATTCTATTGATGCGTGGGTAGTGTTTTGATGATTTTAATATGATTTAAACCATTATATGAGGATTTACTTTGGGTTTATGAAATTATAAGTATGCATGTCACCTTTTTGAATTATTTATGCATGACAGGTTACACTATGAATTTAAATGTGGAATTAATTATGTTTTCACTTCAATTTCATATTATAAATATTGATTTTAGATTGAGTCTTAATTACCCATGTTATTCTCTCATTGATCATAGCATATGCATTCATGTACATGGATTATTTTGAGAAATTACATTATGGGTTAAGCCCAATTTTGTTTTATGGTATGAATTTGACAAAATTTTGGTTATGACAATATTGTGGATCACACATAAGTCTTTGGTTTTTGTCTCATTGAGCATTTGGGAAGCTTTCACCATTTTGTGTATGAATGGAATATTCTTATGCATGAATATTTTGACTATGAAATTATGATTTTGGTACTTGAGCCCAAGTATGAATTATTATGAATGGTGGGCTTTTAAGCCCAATTGTGCATTGAAATAAATTGGAAAGAAAGATGACTATCGTTTCTTTGAAAGTATGTATATGTATGTTATAAGTATTTTGGTGGGATGACGACTTAGCACCATAGATTGAGAAGGGGGTTTATAAGGGTTGACCGATGTTTTTGTTGCGTAGAGTCTTGTCTGGTGACCTTGGATGAATTTAGCTTGATGTGTTGGAGGTCTTGGGATAGTTTGGGCTACTTGCATAGCATGTTTCCAATGAGTGTAGAATCCGTAAGTTTGTCATAAGATGGTTGAGGATGGCCAATCTATTTGATCAACTGCAATGGGTTAGTCACGTTTCTAAAGATTGATCTTTGGTTCGGGTTTTGTCTCCAAGTGAGGAAGAGGATAGGTGATATCCCTAAGTGTCTTTTCGTACTAGGAGTGAGCACTTTAAATATGGGTGGAGTTGTTTGCTTGGCTTATACATCGGTTATGTGTATAGGTTTCATGAATAAGGTCTTAAAACCCTACCTTGATATGTTTGTAGTGGTCTGTAGTGATGAGGTATTGATTTATTTAGAGCTTGTGAATTATTTGGGGGTAGTATTGCAAGTCTTAGATGGTGAGAGGTTGTTTTCTAGATATGATAGGTGTGCATTGTGGATAGCAAGAAGGTAGTTAGAATTCTTTAAGGATTATGGTATGAGTGTGCATTAGTTTCTCCGGTAGGGCTAGTGTTGTGATTGTTGCTCTAAGTAGCTAGTCTAGTGTGTGTGGATAATAGTGGCAAGGAGGAGACTAATGGGGTCCATAGTTTGGCTAGATTGATGGATTAGGATGGAGGAAGTTGAACATGGTGGTGTAGTATTCTTGATGGTTCTAAATCTTCTTTGATTGGAGAGGTCTAGATTAAGCAAGGCCTTGATTATGTCTTATTAGGGTTGGATGTTTTGGGTGAAGAGATGGTAGGGTGGTGGTTATCTCCAAAGGGGGAGAGGGTGGTTCGTGGCAACAAGTGGAATAGGTGTATTCAAGATTGACAATTGAGTTATGGTCATGATGTCCTTTTCAAGTGCAGGAGAAGTTGGTAAGGTTGCATATGAATGGGACTTTCCTAGGGATATGATTATGGTTTGTTAGATTCTTCATGTTTCTAGGTTGAGGAGATGTGTTGGTGGCTCTAGTGCTATAGGACCCTTTGAGATGGTGGGTGATGTGGAGGATAAGTTGACTTAGGAAAAGGTTGTGGTGGAGGTAAGGATAGACGAGTGAAGAGGTTGACTAATATTAATGTGGTGTTTGTCAAGGCCCTTTTCGTGGAGTCATCTATTCATACGTGTCTGAAGCCGGTGCGAGCATTAGAGAAAAAACATCTGTATCTCTGTCATTCTATTCAAGCTTATGATAACATGTCAATCCCTTTCAATGATTCCAAGTCTTATGTTTCAGGCCCCATGTCATTCATATGCATTCATGTTTAAGTTGCCAAGTTATGATCATTTTACACTTATGTCGAGATTTTTAAAATTATGTTTTAAGTGTAATGCTGCATTCTTATTGGCGGCTGATTTTTTTATGATCACTCTTGTCTTGTACATCTCTTTTACATTTGGAAACGAATGTTCCAAAGGGGTAAATATTGAAACGACCCGCAAAAAGTGCCCGAAAATGTGCCTACAAATGCCTGGAATTTTCAATTTCCATATATCTCAAAATCCATTTGTTATTTTAAAAATCCGACTCCATATTCTTGTTCAGGGGTGAAATTAGGGGGGAAAGGGTCTAACCCCGATTTTAGAGTAATCGTATCAAAATTTGAAAATCGCAAAATGCGATTTCCAGAATGTTGTGCGCAATGCTGGCTCGACGCACCAGTATTCCTTTTCTGTGTAATTTTTTGACTTCAGTCCAAGACTTTTAAGTCTTGGGACTACGTGTTCCCAGACGTGTTTTTACCTATACTTAGGCTTATTTCACCCTCATATCATTCAAAACATTCCCCAATACTCACTCAAACCCTTAGTCCTATATTTTTCTCAAGATTTAAGTCTCAAACCCTCATCCCAAGCTAAGGTTTTCCTTCAAGGTTCTTCTTCAAGCTTCAAGTCTCCATCTCTAATCTTCACTTAGTTCGTCTCCAAGCTAAGGTATGTGGGTTTTTTTCATGGGTTCCTTTCACCCATGAAACCCAAGCCTTCTTTTACTCAAATTGCATGATTTAAAGTTGATTTACAAATGGGTCTTGATTATTATCAAATTCACTGCACACTATGTTAAAGCTATGTAATGTTGTGAGTGTTTTGCTATATTTTGAGCTATAAATCTTTGATCTATTGTAAAATTTGAGAAAGGATTTTGATGTATGCTGCATAAGGTGTTGCAAGGTGTTGATTTATGGTTTTACAATGGATTTTCTTGCATGATTTTATCTCTATATTTCATGGTTTATTACTAGCATTATACACCCTCTAAGTATTTGATAAAATGTCTGCATGTGGTTTCTTTAGGAGTTGAAGGTCCAAAGCATGAGATATGATATGATTGACTATATAATGATGAAATGAGGTTATATATATGATATACGCTATATAAAGTGTTGCATTAGACCATACCCGATTCGGGGGGGGGAAAGCCCGAGTAAGCATTTAGGGGTTTATACTCACCAACCATGCGAGGGTTTTTTACTTCATCTCTGTGTTGATAAGGTGTTATTATTATCGACCATATGAGGGGTTTCTACCACACAACCACCAAGGGGTTTATACCTTGAAAAGGTAGCTTGGTCTCTTCTACATATATGATAGTCTATATGAGCATGAGTTACTTAAACATGTTTTACTTATGCATTGATCATTCATGCCATATTGTTATATGATGTCTATTGTCTATCGTTATGCATTTTGAATATGATGTCTATCTATTGTTGCATTGGATCCTACATACTTAGTACATTCAAACATAATAATGCATACTCTATGCCTACATGACATCGCTATGTAGGAACCGGTGCCTAAGTTGAGCATCCTCCTCCTCCACGTGGCTAGGTTGTTATACTCAAAGATAGTTGGTGAGTCCTTCATTTCAGGGACCATGGTCTATGTTTCTCTAATTATGTACTGAGACTCTCTTCGTTGTGTTCTATTTTGAGTATGAGGGTGAGCCCGATTGCATGTCTTAGCCCCTGCTCTTATCTATATGGTAGAGGTGTTGTTGGATATGCTATGTATCTATGTTACGAGCATTTACTCTTTTATCTCTTGATGTTGTTGATATGCAAGCTTTCCCTTAGTCCCTTGCTCCTATATTCAAATCTTTTATGTTAATTACTTGTTTTCGCAATCAAGGATGTGTGATGATATGCTAAGAGGCTTGTTTGGGGTTCTTTTTGGTTCCCCAATCACGTCTAGGCCCTATGCTTGGGTCGTGATAGTATATCATAGTAGAGTTTGAGGTCAGTCTTAAGATGAAATGGCTAATGCATGCTATGCCTCCATTAGTTGTAGAACCCGTATGGTGAGACCCCAATTCCCTAGTGAACCCGTCAATGAGTGGGAGGTTGTAAAGTTGTAGCAAAGGTTAGGTTAATTTCTTGTCTTAAGGTCCAATTGATCTCTAAGGGGTTGCATGTATCATCTTGTAAGAGAGTTAGAGATGTTGAGAATAAGGTCTTTCTTATTGAGTCGTTTCCAGTAGTCAATGAATTATTGATGTCCTTTCCGATGTTTAATTTGGGGTAATGTCTTTTGTGTTTGGCTATAGTTCTTGTATGGGGTCTTTATACCCTACCTTGGTATGTTTTTGGTGGTCTTTGGTGATGATATGTAGGTTTGTTTCTGGAGTGAGGAAGTGCTTGTGAGTCATTTGGGGGTGATGTTGTGGATTTTGAAGGATGTGAGGTTGCTTACTGATGGTGGAAAGTAGGAATCTTTAAGGTGACAAAAAGTTGTTGTTGGAGAAGTTCATCGGTTGACTAGGTTAGATGACAAAAAGTTGTTGTTGGAGAAGTTCACTAGTTGACTAGGTTAGGAATGAGGTTGGGTCAAGTTGAGAATAGTGGTGTAGTGGTTTTGATAGTTCCGAATCTTCTTGGGTTGAAGGGGGTCTAGGTTAAGCAAGGCCTTGATTCCTCCATGATAGAGTTGGAGGTTTTGGTGAAAGATGGTAGAGCGGAGGTTGTCTCCCAAAGCGGAGATGGTGGTTTATGGTGCCAAGAGGACTATGCATGAATAAGGTTGGCAATTGGGTTAAGGTTTGTAGGTCCTTGTATGGTATGGAGGAGGAATTGGTAAGGTTGTATAAGGATGGGAGTTCCTATGGATATGATGAATATATCTCTTGCGGGCTTTTATCCATGTGTTTATGTTAAGGTGATGTGTGGTGACCCAAGTGCTATGGTGACTTTGAAGGTTGCGGATGTGATGAGGGACAATTTAACTTATAAAAAGGGTCCGGTGAAAACTTTTGATGGTCAAGTGAGGAAGTTGGGGAAATAAAGGTGTAGCTACCATCAAGTTATTTGGAGGAATTAACAAGTTGAAAGCGCTATATGAGAAGTCGAGGCTGATATGATGAAGCGACATCCCTATCTTATTCAAATCTACCTAAGTCTAAGGCACTAGGTTCTTTCTTTTCCCAAGCTGTCGTAATCCTTCCAATCTTGAGTCTCATGGCATGACATGCTTACATGTGCATTAAAATGATTTATGTGATGATTTGAATAATCTAAACACATTTTGTCATGAGCTTTAACTACTTCATGATTTTCAAATAATAAGCTATGCATTGAATCCCATGGTTGGGTGTTTCGTGTTCTAAATCTAGCCTTTCAAGCCTTGTCCTCCTACATTGGGGGACGAATGTTCCCAAGGGGAAGATATTGTGACACCCAATGACTCCACGCTCTTACGTATCCATGTTTCAAGCTTCATTTGGTTAGGTTGGGAGTGTATTAGGGTCAAGGGAGACTTCTAGTACTTGGAAAAGTTCAAGACTTCCTTATGAGTTGAGTTTTGGGTGTTGGCTGATGCAAGGGTAAACTTTAAACGAGCATAACTTTTAGCACACATGGAACTTGATGACCCACAACATAACAAATGAAATACCTTTGAGTTAACTTTCCAACGCACTTGGTTTCACCTCATTCCAAGGTCGGATGAAGCAACTATGACCGTCTTCGTAAGACCCACCAGTGCAGCAATGTCAAACGGGCACTTTGACGGGAAGTAGTGCTTTGGGTGGGCCATCTGGGCTGACTTGAACTGGAAAAGACCATTTTTGGTCTCAGACATGTGACACAGCTAGTGGCATGAGCCGTGTGTCTTGCCACTGAGCGTGCTGCTAGCCGTGGGAGTGTGCAAGGGAGGCGTAGTGAGCGTGGGAGGAAGATCTTGGCTAAGTGTTGTTCCACGGCCATCTTCACGGGCCGTGGTAGGTCCGACAAGTCATGGCCCTGGGAATGGAGTGGCCTGCTAACATTTTTCTCACCAAGTGTAGTTCAACGGACCACTACACGGACCACTACATGGTTTTATAGTAGCATTGCACACCCACCAAGTGTTTGATAAAATGTTTGGTTAATGTATCTTGAGTTGTTGAACGCCTAATGCTTGGCATATGTGTTAAGTGATTTTATGGTGATGAAAGGCTGATATTTATTTGATGATTTCATGATAAATAACTATAGTGTTGTGAGTTAACCATAACCAATTGAGGGGTTGATACGTCAATCGCCTCGGATAAGGGTGGTAAGCCACCAACTAATTGAGGGGTTGATTCCTCAATGACTTCCGACGGAGGGTGGTCATATCCATCAACCAATTTAGGGGTTGATACCTCAATTGCCTCTGCTATGGGTGGTAGTCCATCAACCAATTGAGGGATTGATACCTCAATTACTTCTGATGGAGGGTGGTCATGTCCATCAACAAATTGAGGGGTTAATTCCTCAATCACTTCTAAGGGGTGGTCTACCTTGGATTCGAAGTACTAAGTTACTTTGTCTATTACGATGGTCTATTCCTTCACATGTAATATGTCCTATATAAGCATGTTTTACTCCAGTTATCATTCATAATGTCATATTGTTATTATGCTATCCATTGCTTATGATATTGCATTTTGACTATGTTGCCGGTCTCTTGTTGCATTGCATTTTACATACTTAATACATTCAAATGTACTAACTCATACCCTATGCCTACATGATTGTATTATCTCTACAAAGCAAGTTGGTGAGTCCTCATTTCGGGGACAATGTCTTTGATCTTATGCTATGTATAAAGACTCCCTTTCTTTTGATGCATGCTTATGACTATGAGGGTGAGCCTAGAAAATTATCTTGGCCCCACTCATATCTACGTATTAGAGGTATTGTTGGAACATTTTGTTGTATTAATACTATACTTTGACTTTCTATGATTTTATAGTATCGAAGATGTCCCTTAGCCTCGTATTTCCCTTTTTTCTATCTATTGTTGATATATAATTGCTTTCGCGAACAAGGATGTGTAATGATATGCTAAGAGACTTGTTTGGCCCCTAGGCTTGGGTCGTGACAACCTTGCAAGTAGCGGTTTTTCTACATCTAGCTGAATCAAGAAAGTAAGTTGTCCAGGTTCACAAACATAAATCTCGTGGAAACTCGCAAATACTCCATCTTTTAATTTTACATAATGGTAATAAATTAAATGTGGACTTCAATAAATAAAAAATTGCCATATATCAAAATTGTTATATAATAATATTTAAATCTATTCTTCTTTGCAATTTACAAAACTAACAAAATGTGTCCTTAGGCTTATTTTGTCAGTGAACCAAACTTTTGAATTTTTTAAAAACTAAATTATAGTTTTTAATATTCCATGAATTTAAAAGACTCTAAGATTTTGTTCAAATATGCAATGACATCATCTTTACAGCAATATACTAATAAGAAAAGAATCGAACTGCAAAATGTGAAAAGAGGAACAAATATAAAGGTATTGCATAATTCTGTCTACCTTTTGAATGTTGTGCCTTTTTCTTATATTTGACAACCCTTTTGTTCTTTTCTTCATTCTCCACCTCCTCAATTTCTTCATCTTTCCCATCCCCATCCCTCAACCCCTACTTATTCTCATCTTCTTCTGCTTCCACGCATCTGGAATTTGAACATAGAGCATTTTCATGAGTCTCTTCTCTTTTTTTTTTCTACCTCTTCTTCCGCATCGTTTTCTTCTACCATGTAATCATCGATGGTATCATCTGAAGAAGAACTACTGCTATTATAGCTCGCCCAAGTCTTCCCTTTTGTTTCTACACTCTTTCGATATTCAACATTTACTTCATCCTCTTTCTTTTTACCTCCAACTCTTTTTTTTACACATTCATTGTCTCCAAATAATTTAAACTTTCCTAGGAATCTTTCCTTTGTTGTAATTTGTATAACCTGTAGAAAGTTTCTGTGAAGGAAAAGAAACTTTATATTTGGAAAAAATATATAGAACAGTACTAGTATCTTTAAATCATATATATTGACCATATCATAAAAATAACAAATATTAGAAGAAGTTTATTTTCAAATAAACTCAAAGTTCAGAACTTTTGCAATTGGAATTCTTGAATTCTTGAATAACAAATGACATCAAATAGTTACATTCTTGAATTCTAATCGCAAAAGTTCTAAACTTTGAGTTTATTTGGAAAAATTTCTTCTAATATTTGTTATTTTTATGATATGGTCAATATGATTTAAAGACACTAATATTATTCTGTATCATTTTTTTCAAAAATAAAGTTTTTTTTTTCTTCACCGAAAATTCTCAAATATCATACAAATTACAAGAATGGAAAGATTCCTAGGAAAGTTTCCTAGAGGAATCAATTAAGCAATATGTGGCCTATAGGTGTGGTCAAAAAAAGGATGAGATTTTTATTTCTAATATGGATAGGAGAAATTCATTGAGGATAACACTCTAGATTTGGGAGACTTTTTAATATTTAATAATGATGGATAAGGACCATTTGATTTTAAATTATTTCGAACAATGAATGTGTAAGAAAAGGAGTTGGAGGTAAATATAAAAAGGAAAAATGAATGTTGAACATCGATAGAGTGTAGAGACAAAAGGAAAGACTGGGGCGAGGTATAATAGAAGTAGTTTTTCTTTTGATGATAATACTGACGATTCAATGGTAGAAGAAGACGATGCTGAAGAAGACGTAAAAAGGAAGAGAAAGAAGAGACTCATGAAAAGCTCCAAGTTCAGAATCTAGATGCGTGGAAGCAGAACATAAACTAGGTGTGAGGGATGATGGGGAAGATGAAAAAATCAAGGAGGAGGAGGATGGAGAAGAGAATGAAAGGGTTGTCAAATATAAGAAAAAGGTGCAACATTCAAAAAGTATACACAATTATGAAATATCTTTATATCTACTCTTCTTTTTCACATTATATGCAATTTAAAATTCTTTTCTTGCTAGTATACTACTGTAAAGATGATTTCATTGCATATTTGAAGAAAGTTTTCTAAATTCATGAACTATTAAAAACTATAATTTAGTTTTTAAAAGATTCAAAAGGTTCATTCACTGACAAAATGAGCCTAAGGGCACATTTTTGTTAGTTTTGTGAATAGTGAAGAAGAATAGATTTAAATATTATATAACAATTTTGATATATAGAAATTTATTTTCTTTATTAAAGTCCATGTTCGATTACCATTATGTAAAATGAAAAGATTGAATGTTTGTAAGGTTTCATGAGATTTAAGTTTGTGAACTTGGATAACTGACTTTCTTGATTCAGCTGGATATAGAAAAGCCACTACTTGCAAGGAGTGGGAGGTCTCTAACCATTATGGTCTAGATACATTCAAAAGCGGACGTGCAACTCAAAAAAATTCTTACTTTGTAGCAAAATTATGAGCAGAAAGGAGAGATCAACCGATAAATAAAAGCATGTAACTATATATTTTAGTGATAGATTTTATAGCATTCTTATTCGTAATTGTAGTACATCCCAATATATGCGGTGAGATATTACAAACTTGAAACTCACTTCAAGAATCACCATTCGTGACCCCGATGGTAGAAAATTTGAGACAAAAGTCAATAAATAGAATGACGGTGGATATGGCTAGTTTGGCGGATGACACAAGGTGGAACCTTATGGAGAAAAATGACAGGTGTACTTGTGAATTTGTGAGACAAAAATGTAGTAAAAGTATTTACTTGCAAGTTCAAGTACTAAAACTACCCCAAAAAGTGCCAAAAAATGTGTCTTGGAAGTGCTCGGAATCGTAATTTCCATACATCTCAAAATCTGTGCGTGATATCACAAATTCGACATCATATTCTTGTTCAGAGGGTCAAATTGAGTGGGAAATAGGTCTAACTCCAATTTAAGAGCAACCATAGCAAAATTTGAAAATCACAAAAATGCGATTTCCAGTGAGGTATCTGCGCCCCTGGCGCGACGCGCCAAGGGCGCACCTCAGTTCATTTTGTGTGTAGTTTTTCTTGTCCATTCTAAGGCTTTTGAGTCTTGATCGTAAACCTTCCCATGTGTGAAAATACCTATACTTAGCCTTATTTCACCCTCATATCATTCAATACATTCCCAAATACTCTCTCAAACACTTAGACAATATTTCAACTCCAAATTTCAAGTCCCAAAACTCTTCCAGATCGTAAGGTTCTCATTCAAGCTTCAACTCTCCATCTCCAATCTTCTTCAAGGATTCTCCAAAGTCAAGGTATGTGGGTTTCTTTCATGGGTCCCTTTCACCCATGATGCCCAAGCTTTCCTTTACATAAAATTACATGATTTAAAGTTGATTTACTCATGGGACTTGCTTATTATGAATTTCACTGCACACTAGGTTGGGATTTCATGAAATTGTGGTTGTTTTAGCATGGTTTGATCTATGAATCTAAGTTTATGTGAGATTTGATGAAGGATTTTGATGTATATTGCTTGAGGGTGTTACCAAATATCTATTGATGGTTTTACATTGAATTTTCTAGCATGATTCCACTCTTGAAATGCATGACTTTACACTACCACTACACGCCCGCCAAGTGCTTGATAAAATGTCCGGTTATGATTTCTTGAGGAATTTAAAGTCTCAATGCATGTCTTATGAGTTGAATGACTTTATGATGATAAAAGGAATGTGTGTATATAATATTTTCCTATATAGTATTGGAAAGTGACCATGCCTTACTCGGGGTGTTAAGAGCCCAGGTAACCATGTCGAGGGGTTTGTACCTTGATACTAGTCAGGGGGTTGTTGCTTGATAATCGGGTTGAAGGGTTAGTATCTCAATCAGTAGGGGTGGAAGGGTGCGACTATCCACCAACCAATCAAGGGATTCGTACCTTGATAACCAAGTTGAGGGGTTAGTTCCTCAACGGGTTCTATAATGACGGTCTTCTTACACATGTATTATGTTATATGTAAGCATGTTTTACTTAAGCATTGGTCATGCATGCCATATTGTCATTATGCTATCTATTACTTATCATTATGAATTTCGATTATGTTGCCTATCTCTTGTTGCATTGCATTCTACATACTTAGTACACTCAAACGTGCTAACGCATACTCTACGCCTACATGATTTTACCATGTAGGAACAGGAGCCGCACTTGATCATCCTCCTCCACGTGGCTAGTACAATCTCTCTCAAGCTAGTTGGTGAGTCCTCCATTCCAGGGACAACATCTATGTTCTTATGCTTTGTATTACAACTCTCTTTCCTTATTGCATACTTTGACTATGAGGGTGAGCACGGTTGCTTATCTTGGCCCCGCTCTTATCTATGTGATAGAGGTATTATTTTATATATTATGTGTCTAACCTATAAGCCTTGAATTTCTTGTTCTTGATAATTATGTTATGAAGTTTACCCTTAGTACCTTTTGCCCTTATTTCTAATCTATTGTGTCAATTACTTGCTTCCGCAACCAAGGATGTGTGATGATATGTTAAGGGGCTTGTTTGGGGTTTCCTTCGGGTTCCCTATTCTCCGTATCACGTATAGGCCCTAGGCTTTGGACATGACAAACTTTGAATCAAAGCACTAGGTTATTAATGGTCCTCGACATCCAACACACCGCGTCGATTAGAGTTTTATTCATGGTTGTGTTGTACACCACAATTATGAGTAGGAGGCTAAGAGACATTTTAGGTAATGTTTTCCTTCTACTTACTCTATGTTGTGCTATAGAAGTTAAGTTAAGTTCCCCCTCCCCCCCTCCAATGCTCGTTCTTTGCTATTCTAGATCATACCTAACACAAGACGAAGAAGAGCCCGCATACCCAAGGAACAACTGGCTCATAGTGAGTTCCGAGATGCTGTCACATTTCATGCACAAGTTGTGGCTAATCAAGCTAACCAACGGGCCCAAGCCCCTTATGATCCTACACCGGCATCTCAAGTGAGAGACTTCATAAGGATGAATCCCCCAGAATTCTATGTGTCAAAGGTGAATTAGGACCCTTAAGAGTTCATTAATGAGGTCCACAAGATTTTAGCAATCATGGGTGTTAGGTCGGAGGAGAAGGTGGATTTGGCGGCTTACAAAATCAAACAGGTAGCACAAATATGGCATAATCAATGGAAAGAGGGGAAGGAAATCAATAATGTGGTGCTTTGGGAGGAGTTCAAGGGGGCTTTTCTTAATCGGTTATTCCCTCTTGAGCTTAGGGAAGCCAAATCGATGGAATTTATGAATTTTAGACAAAGTTGTATGAGTGTGAGGGGGTATGCCATCAAGTTCAACCAACTTTAAAAATATGTTCCATATTTGCTGGCCGACATAAGGTCTAGAATGAATAAATTTGTGATAGGGTTATCCAACTTAGTAAGTGAGGAGTGTTAATCCGCTATGTTGATTAGTGACATGGATTTGTCCCATTTGATGACGTATGTGTAACAAATGGAGGAGGAAAAGTTGAGGAAGAGGAGGGGTAATGAGGCCAAGAGGGCCTGCTTTGAAGGTAGGTTCCAAAGTCGAAAGGGTGGCTTGTTCCATCAAGGCCAAGGGGCTTCTTATGCTTCTACTAAGGGATTTGCCAATGACTTCCCAAGGTCCCAAGGTGTTGGTGGTGTGGTCCCTAATAATATGTGTCCAAAATATGGTAAGGGTCATGGGGGCCTATGTTTGAGAGACACGAATGCATGTTTTGGATGTGCGAAAGTTGGTCACAAAGAGATTGATTGTCCGTTTAACCGCAACAAGGGTAAGGAAGTCCGTCCACAAGGTGCAAATCTGATTCCTTTGGGGAGAGGTGGTTAACAAGGTAGTTCCCCAAGGAACAATCGGTTTTGTGCTTTACATGGGAGGCAAGCGGTTGATGAGGTGCCCGATGTTGTCACCGATATGATAAAAGTCTTTGATTTTGATGTGTATACATTGATTGATCTAGGTGCCACTTTTTATTTTGTTACCCCTTTGTTGCCAAAAAGTTTCATGTTGAGCCCAAATTGTTGTGTGAGTCTTATGAGGTGTCTACTCCTATTGGTGCATATGTTGTTGCTAGAAAGGTGTATAGAAATTGTCCCACTTGCATTTTTTATTAAAAAATTTCTTGTGATCTTGTGGAGTTGGATATAGTTGATTTTGATGTCATTCTTGGATGGATTAGTTGCATGCATACTATGCCTCTATTGGTTGTAGACACCCTTGGGTCAAATTCCAATTCCCAAATGAATCGTTCTTGAGTGGGAGAGTCATATTTGGTGGTCAAGGGTAGATTCATCTCTTGCATTAAAACTCGTAAGTTGATCTTTAAGGGCTGTCTTTACCATCTTGTGAGGGTAAGGGATGTGGAGTCCAAAGTCCTCCCTATAGAGTCAGTTCCAGTTGTAAATGAGTTCCTTGATGTCTTTCCAAATGACCTCCCTGGTTTTCCTCCCAAAAGGGGGATAGATTTTTATATACACCTCCCACCGATACTCAACCCATTTCTATTCCCCCTTACCATATGGCCTCAGCGGAGTTAAAAGAGTTGAAGGAGAAATTTAGAGACTTGTTGGAGAAGGGTTTTATTAGGCCTAGTCAATCACCTTGGGGTGCACCGGTGTGGTTTTGAAGAAGAAAGATGGGTCTCTTAGAATGTGTATTGACTACCAGCAACGTAATAGGGTCACTGTCAAGAGTACGTATCCTTCCAAGGATAGATGATTTCTTTGAAAAATTGCAAGGGGCTAGCCACTTCTCTAACAATGATCTTCGGTCCAGGTATCATCAAGTGAAGGTAAGGGAGTGTGATATTCCCAAGACGGTCTTTCGGACTAGGTATGAGCATTATGAGTTTGTTGTGATGTCCTTTAGGTTGATTAATGCACCGGCTATCTTCATGGATCTTTGAATAGGGTCTTCAAACCCTACCTTGATTCATTTTTTATGGACTTCATTGATGATATTTTGATCTATTCTCATAGTGAGGAGTAGCATATGGGTCACTTAAGGGTAGTGCTACAAAGATTGAGGGAAGAGAAGTTGTATGCTAAGCATGAAAAATATGAATTTTACTTAAAAGAGGTTGCCTTCCTGGTAAGGCTAATGTGGTGGCGGATGCTTTGAGTAGGGTGTCTATGGGTAGCCTAGCTCATGTTGATGATGGTGGCAAAAGGTTGGCTAGGGAGGTCCATCAGTTGGCTAGATTGGGAGTTAGGTTGGAAGAGATTGATAATGGTGGTGGTTTTGTGGTTGATGGTTCTAAATATTCATTGGTTGAGGAGGTGAAAGCTAAGCAAGATCTTGACCCCGCTTTATTAGAATTGAAGGCATCGGTAAAAGATGGTAAGGTGGAGGTTTTCTCCCAAGGGGGAGATGGTGTCCTTAGATACCAAGGTAGGTTATCTGTGCCTTGTGTAGATAGCTTAAGAGAAAAGATTCTTGATGAGGCTCATGGTTCTTCCTACTCTATTCACCCCAGGTCTACTAAGACATATAGAGATTTGAGGGAAGTGTATTGGTGGGGAGGCATGAAGAGGTACATTGCCAAATTTGTAGCCGATTGTCATAGTTGCCAACAAATCAAAGCTGAGCATCAAAGTCTGGGTGGCCTTGCCCAAGATATAGAGATTCCTACTTAGAAGTGGGAAGATATTAATATGGATTTTGTAGTTGGGTTTGCCAAGACTAGAAGGGGTTTTGATTCCATATGGGTTGTGGTTGATAGGATGACGAAATCAGCTCACTTTCTACCAGTTAAGACTACATATGGAGCTGAAGATTATGCTAGGTTGTACATTCATGACTTGGTGAGGTTGCATGGGGTTCTTATTTCTATCATATCTGATTGTAGTGAACAATTCACTTCACACTTTTGGAGGTCCTTCCAAAGGGGTCTTGGTACAAGAGTTAAACTTAGTACGCCGTTTCACCCTCAAATGGATGGCCGAACCGAAGGAACTATTCAAACTCTTGATAACATGCTTAGGGCTTGTCTATTAGAGTTTAGAGGTATTTGGGATAATCATCTTCCGCTGATTAAGTTTGCCTATAACAATAGCTATCATTCTAGCATCGGTATGGCTCCTTTTGGGTTTATTTGAAGGTTTCACCCATGAAGGGTGTGGTTCATTTTGCTAAGAAGGGTAAGTTAAGCCCCAGATATGTGGGTCCTTATAGGGTGGTGAGAAGGATTGGTAAAGTGGCCTATGAGTTGGAATTGCCTAGTTAATGGAATTAGTTCATCCTATATTCCATGTGTCTATGTTGAGGAAGTATGTGGGTGACCCTAATGCTATTGTGCCTCTTGATGTTGGGGGGGTAGTTGAAGACAACTTTACATAAGAATACTTTTTAGTAAAGATCTTGGATAGACAAGTGAAGAGTTTGAGGAACAAGGATGTTGCTTCTATTAAGGTCCTTTAGAGGAATCAACAAGTCGAAAGTGCAACATGGGAGGCCGAAAAGGACATGCAAAAATGATATCCTTACTCTTTCCATTCTACTCAATCCTAAGGTACTAATTTTAAGCCTTCTATGTGATTTCATGTGACATCTTTGAGCCCCTCAGTCATTTGCATGCATTCATGTTTATATTGATAAGGTTCATGGTGATTTTACACTTATGTTGAGATTTTGAAAATGGTGTTTTAAGTTTGTCGCATTATTGTTGGGCCTGGTTGCTTCATAATTACTCTTCTTACATATGTTCTTTGACATTCTTGGATGAATGTTCCCAAGGGGGAGATATTGAAATGACCCCAAAATGTGGCCTGAAAATGTTCCTTGGAAGTGCCCGGAATCAAAATTTTCATATATCTACAAATTCGTGCGCGATATTGAAAATCTGACTTCATATTCTTGTTTAGAGGGTCAAGTTGAGTGGAAAATGGGTCTAACCATGAATTAAGAGCAATCGTAGAAAATTTTGAAAATCGCAAAAATGAGATTTCTAATAAGGTGTCCACAGTCCTAGAGCGACACGCCAAGGACGCGCCTCAATTCATTTTGTGTGTAGTTTTTCTTGTCCGGTCTAAGGCTTTTAGGTCTTCGGCCTTAGCCTTCCCATATGTGAAAGTACTTATACATAGCCTTATTTCACCCTCATATCATTCAAGACATTCCCAAATACTCTCTCAAACACTTAGAAAATATTTTATCTCCAAATTTCAAGTCCCAAAACTCATCCGGATTTAAGGTTCACATTCAAGCTTCAAGTCTCCATCTTCTTCAAGGATTCTCCGAAGTCAAGGTATGTGGGTTTCTTTCATGGGTTCTTTTTACCCATGATGCCCAAGCTTTCCTTTACCTAAAATTGCATGAATTAAAATTGATTTACTCACGGGTCTTGCTTATTCTGAATTTTACTGTACACTAGGTTGTGGTTTCATGAAATTGTGGTTGTTTTTGCATGTTTTGAGCTATGAATCTAAGGTTTATAGTGAGATTTGTGAAGGATTTTGATTTATATTGCTTAAAGGTGTTATCAAGTATCTATTGATGGTTTTAAAATGAATTTTCTAGCATGATTCCACTCTTGAAATGCATTATTTTACGCTAGCACTACTCACCTGCCAAATGTTTGATAAAATGTCCAGTTATGATTTCTTAAGGAATTGAAGGCCCAATGCATGTCCTATGAGTTGAATGACTTTGTGATGGAGAAAGGAATTAGGTATATGATATTCTCCTATATAATGTTGGTTGATCATGCCTTACAGAGGGGGTTAAGAACCTGGGTAACTATGTCCAAGGGTTTGTACTTTGATACTAATCAAGGTGTTGTTCCTTGATAACCAGGTTGAGGGGTTAGTACCTAAATCACCAGGGGTGGTAGGGTGCGACTATCCACCAACCAATCAAAGGGTCCGTACCTTGGTAACCGGGTTGGCGTGTTAGTTTCTCAATCACTATGGGTGGTAGGATACGACGGTCTACCAACCAACCAAAGGGTTTTGTACCTTGGTAACCTACGGGTTCTGTAATGATGGTCTTTTCTTACACATGTTATGTGTAAGAATGTTTTACTTAAGCATTGATCATGCATGCCATATTGTCATTATGCTATCTATTGCTTATCATTATTCATTTCGATTATGTTGCCTATCTCTTGTTGCATTGCATCCTACATTTGTACATAACAAATGTACTAACGCATACTCTATGCCTACATGATGTTACCGTGTAGGAACCGGAGCCCCAGTTGACCATCCTCCTCCACGTGGCTAGTACAATTTTTCTCAAGCTTGTTGCTGAGTCCTCCATTCTGGGGACAATGTCTATGTTCTTATGCTTTGTATTACGACTATCTCTCCTTACTGTATACATTGACTATGAGGTTGAGCCCGGTTTCTTGTCTTGGCCCCTAGCTCTTATCTATGTAGTAGAGGTGTGTTGGACATGTTATGTATCCATATTATGAGCCTTGACTCTCTTGTTTTTGATAATTATGTTATGAAGTTTCCCCTTAGTCCCTTTTGCCCTTATTTCTAATCTATTGTGTCAATTACTTGCTTCCACGACCAAGGATGTGTGATGATATGTTAAGAGGCTTATTTGGGGTTTCCTTCGGGTTCCCCATTCATCGTATCACATCTAGGCCCTAGGCTTGGGTTGTGACAAGTACTCCGTGAAAGACCAAGTTCAAATCCCAACAACAAATAAAAGAAATAATTTTGTCTTATTCAACGTAGCATTTTAATTTTTTATGGTATTTAGTGTTTTATATGTTATTGAAGAATACAAGTACTGTTGCTTTTTGACAAAAAATTATGGTTATTTTAGTTAGTATTATTGATATGATAAAAGATTTGAAGTCTACTTTAGTTTGATCTTTTTAACAAATTTTATATAGGTGTAAATATCTCCATCAAACGGTAGAAACTTGAGTCCATTTAACTCATTAAGTGTAACGACCCAAGCCGCAACTGATATTATCCGCTTTGGGCCTAGGCTCGCACGTCTTTAAAAGGTGTCACTTGTAGGTAAGGTTTGTTTACTTGTATAACCAGCTTCTCTCTCTTATTTTTATCGATGAGAGACTTTTCATTTCAAGATGGGTTGTTACATACACCCCCTTAGCATTGAAGTGTCATGACCCGGTTCCGGTCATGATAGCGCTTGTTGGTCCCACTTACTGGCAAGCCAATTACCAACACAAAGGTATTTGGCCTAGCTCTCTAGTCCAACTAAATCGATAAAATAAGAGTATATATGCTGAAACCTACCCCGAACCTAGAAGTCAACTGTACAGAGGTACAGTACACACAAGGACATATCATATACATATATCAATAATTATAATAACATACAAAACTAGAAGTGCACCTACAAATACCAAACTCTACTATATATGGTCATCAATTGGAAGGAGACTGCAAAAAAGCCAGAGCTACCGGTGCTCACCAAAAGTCTTCTAAGCACTCCCAAAATACGCCACATGTCAGCCACACAATCTATCACATACCCTTCTATCTTTTCAGTCATCCCTCAATCTCTTTTTCATTGTTTTATGCTCTTCTGGACTCCGATTTTCACAAACGAACTATGTTATCCTAAGTTTTTCGACATTCTGGACCCAGTAGTACAATGCGAATTTCCAACAAAGATTCCTACGAAAAAGTGAGGGCCCCACTTTGTTATATGCAACTTTTAATGCAAAGTCCCCCAAGGGGTCAACCACATCCAGATATCACCGGTATCAAAAGAGGGGTCATCCTAGACAAAAATCAACATTTTGAAGCTAACCGTGCTATCAAAATTTTCATCTAAAGCATGATTGTAGAGAGCATTGACTGGATCAACTATTAATCAGTTCTGACGGCCAAATTTGCAACCCATGATATAATTGTACCGGACATGCTGCAAGTCTAATTCGACCATTTTAGAGCTAATGGAATTGTAATAATTCCATTCCGAGGTTGTTTACTAGGACTTTACCCAAAAACTCATTTTACGGTTATAACTTCTCGGTTAACTCAAAAATCCACATAACTCCCGAATAACGCAACCAATAATAACCCCAATAGTCCCGAGGTCGCTATGCACTTGCTCAAATCAACATAATAATAATAAAATCATAGAAATGACCTAGAGGGTCATTACATGATGCTTGCCCCACCTTATCAAAATTTGTCGAAACTCTGGCCCACATCGTCAAGGCTGACACAAGAGTAAGGGATTTGATATCATCTGTAACACTTAGCTCACTAGCGATATTGTCCGTTACGGGCCTAGGCTTGTATGACTTTAAAATATGTCACTAGTAGGTAAGATATGTTTACTTGTATATCCAACATCTCTCTTATTATTTTTCGATCTGAGCATTTTTGCAGTCTAAATTAGTGGATCATCGAATTTTTTAGATTCGGCATACTTTATTAAATTTGTCATAAATGTTTACTCCAAACTCCAATTAAGGCTAAATTGGATGAGTTGTAAAGCTAAATCAAAGATCTATAATTTGATATATTGTGGGTCACCTAACAAATTATATGCTGAGATATATGTTCATTTTGATGTTGACCTTTCTATGAACTCATATCGAAACTTAGCCGATGGAAATAGTTTGAATTTGGCTTGAATTTGAGTGTCTATTATGAGCTTAAACAACACCCAACACACTTCAAATAATTAGAAAAGGACCTTATCATAATTTCAGAACGTTAGAGTTATTAGATCATCTAATTTTATAGAATTTCACATCAAAACATAATCGGCAAGAAAGATTTCAACTCAACTTTATGTTAAGGGATTTTTTACCTTAATCCATCTCAAATCTATCATTCCACTTTACTATAGACATTAATACCTATTTATATGGTTAGAATCACTCAATATGATGTCATATGCATAAGAGTCATGTTTGGATCTTAGCTTAGAAAAATTCAAGGTGTTACAATATCCGCCTCACCCCCGGGATCATTCGCCATTGAATGATAGGTATTAGAGACAAGCTCGAGGAATGAATAATAATCAAGTCTCAATTGATCAACCAATCAATCGATGAATCTCTTTAGAAAATCAACTATTTGAACTCTAGGATGGACATATCATTCAAATCAAGAATAGGAATATTACCTTCAACTACATCATTGAAGGGCATGAATGGGACATCAAAACTTAATCAATCAAATTACTGAAACTTTTGGCAATAAACCTTTGAACACAAGAGTGAACACATCACTCTCAGATAAGAAACTCCCTTACTAGAAGACATCTTACCAGGGATGAGAAATAGGTTACAATCCTGAATACTCCCAATAACTTTTCCCACGACTTCAGAAGATGATCACTTGTCTAATACAGGGGTAGGACAACTTCGTATCAAGGACTAGGACTGAAGACTTCTAAGCTTGGTGACTCTCCTCAGCCATGCTCTTCTCCTTGTGTACCACAGTTCATTAATTTAAGCATATAGTTGTCAACAAATCCTAACTCTGTTGCATAATCTCATCAAGTTCAAGTTAACCCAAAGTTACAATGTGTTACCCATAAGATGAGCACATTCATGCAACTTTTACTTGCTTTGTTTGTCTTCTATACCTTTGTAAGGACCTTTCATTTAAAGAATGTTACTCCTTATTATCACCTTAATACACCTACTCGAAACCCTCACTAGAGGTCACGAATAGCCTACTACAATTACTTACATTTGGACAATCACACATTTCATTCTATCATTCTAGGCCATTAGAATCCTTTATTCACATACAAATAGTCCAAAATGAAGTAGTAGAGGGATTACAAAATGGAAAAAGACCAAAATAGGCCCTGATTAATAACTGCCAACAACATTCACAAAGAGCATCTATGGACTTTGTAATCCATAAATGTGGTGTGCACCCCCTCCCTCACATAAATATAAGACTCTATATAAATGGGTTTAAGACACCATCAGACACATGAAACTGATGTTCTACTATCAAGTTTGTCATAACCCAAGAATGCCACAAAGTTGCGACACGATGCTTAGAGCCACAAGTGACTTTAAGCTAACTTCATCATCTAGCCTGACACTAAGTCTAATGTGAAATAGAAATAGAAAATAACTTAATGTAGAACTAAACTAAAATAGTATAAACATCAATAGATAAATATTTGAGTACTCATATACTAAATCTAAACTGACTATCTGAAAAACCTCTACTAAGAATGGGTTTCTAGGAAATCCCCTAGCTGACGCCAACTTTCTAGATTAAAAACAAATGACAAAAAAGAAGCATAACGTGCTAATCTTGGAAAGATAAAGACTCACCAAATAACACTATTGCTGATGGAAAGTGTTGTGAGATATTAAAGATCTAAATCTATATCATAAAATAATATAGACAAGAAGTACATGTTTAGTACTTCGAATTTACTAAGTATGTAGAATATGAAAAGTAAATAATGTTGACTGAACATGACTATAAACATAATCTATTACAATGATCAAATAAATATATCAAGCTAATATATGGTAAAAAAAAATTAGTACTTGTTCATGTAATAGATTATGGGAGATACTAAAACTAACATATAATTGTAAGCTACTAACACGGATTTTGATGTAGAATCTTTATAAAAAAAAAAGTTCAATTTCCTTTGCCATGGTACAAAGATTGATCTATGTTATTGTGGATCCACTAAGTTAATGCCTATAAGGATTAAGAATCTAGCTTCAACTCACAGGAAGCCCCTTAAATGTTATTGTGGTATAGAGTTAATGGACTTAGAGATTGCTACTAAAAGTTCATGAATGCTGATCAAAGTCCTTTGTCCCTAAATCCACTAAGCTCTAAGTATAACTCTTAAGGGAAAGACATGTAATTAGACTGTATACAATAATTATTCTAGTAATATTAAGTAGCTCACAAATCATCGAAACTGATAATTTTTGAGAAATACGTTTTCTGAAAGTATTCTAAATCATAAAGTTGATAATTTGACACATGAATAATTTGAGACATGGATAAATATGCATACTAAGGAATCATGAAAATATTTGGAGGATAAATTCATAGATAAAATCATGTAAAACATATATTCATGGACAATTCATGGGGAGGAATTGAATTGAAAGAAAAAATCATGTGTTTTTCATAAAAAAAAACTTAGCTATTATAGAAATCATAAACTAGAAAACTAGGGATTCTTTGGGACTCAGTTGGTGGAGGGATACCCAATGATCAAATCCCACATATGTACTAACAAACCGTGACTTGAATTCTTTGAATAGAGGTTGGACGCTTGGAACTCTAATTCTTTGTTGAGAGGAAATTTGAGAGAGAAAAGAGTAATTTCTTGGGGTTGTGTGTGAAAAGAAGGAATTTAAGGCATTAGAATCCTTTAGTCACATATAAAATGGTCCAAAATGAAGTAGTATACGGATTAAAAGAATAAAAAAAGACCAAAACAGCCTTGATTAAAAATGGCCGAGAGGCATCCACAAAGAGCATCTATGGACTCTATAATCCATAAACGCGGTGTGAAAGGTGTGCTTCAAACCCATGAAAAAAACTCTATTTAATGTGGCTTTAAGACACCCTAAGAAACTTGAAAATAATGTTCTGATATCATCTTTTTCACAACCCAAGACAGCCCCCTAACTGCGACACGATGCTTAGAGCCAAAAGTGAGTCCAAGCTAACCTCATTTTCTAGCATGACTCTAAAATTTTATGTGAAATAGAAATAGAAAATAACTAAACTAAAGTCAAATAGAATAAATATCAATCGATGAATATTTGACTACTCATACGGTAAATCTAAACTGACTATCTGAAAAGCTTCTACTAAGAATGAGTTGCTAGGAAATCCCCTAGCTAACTCCAAATTTTTGGAGCAAAAAATTAATGAATAAAAAGAAACATAAAGTACTAATCTTGAAAAGATAAGGAATCACCAAATAACGCCGTTGTTGATCGGAAGTGCTCTAACCATAGGTGATATATTAAAGATCCAAATCTATATCATAAAACAATATACGCAGAAAGTATATGATTAGTACTTGTAATTTACTTAGTATGTAGAATATGCAAAGTAAATGTGATAACTGGACATGTTGGAATGTAAACATAATTTGCTACAATGATCAAGTAAATATATGAAATTGGTATATGTTGTGATAATTATGTATTGTTCATGTAATAGTTGAAAAGATTGATTGTGGGAGATACTAAAACTGACATATAATTGTGTGAGCTACTAACATAGATTTCGGTGTATAATCTCTATCAGAAAAGTCCAATTTACTTTTTCATGGTACAAATGTTGATCTAAGTTATTGTGGATCCACTAAGCTAATGTCTTTAAGGATTAAGAATATAGCTTCAACTTATGGGAAGCCCCTTAAAAACTATAGTAGTATAGAGGTAACAGACTTAGAGATTGCTACTAAAGATTCACAGATACTAATCAAAATCCTTCATCCCTAAATCCACTTAGCTCTAAGTATAACTCTTAATGGAAAAGCCTGTAATTACTGTATATAATATTTATTCTAATAATATTGAATAGCTCATAAATCATGAAAACTGAAAATTTCTTAGAAATATTTTATCCGAAAGCATTCTAAATTATAAAGTTGATAATTTGACATATGAATAATTATGATACATATAGATATGTTTCTGAGGATTCCTAAAAATATTTTGGGTATAAATTTATAGGTATAATCATGTAAAATATATATTCATGGACAACTCATGGGGAGGAATTGAATTGAAAGAGAAAATCATGTGTTTTTTTTATAAAAGCCTTCGCTATTATAGAATTCATACACTTGAAAGATAAATTTTTCTTTGGAACTCAATGGGTCGAGGGATAGCTAATGATCAAATTCCCCATACATACACTAACAAATATTTATCTGAATTCTTCGAATATAGGCTTGAAGTTTGGAATCCGAATTCTTTGTTGAGAGGAAACTTGAGAGACATAGATTAAATTTCTTGGGTTGTGCGTGAAAAGAGGGATTTAGGTCATTTGAATACTTTAATCACACAAACAATAGTCCAAAATGAAGTAGTATAGGGATTAAAAGAATAGAAAAGACCAAATGGCCCTGAGTAAAAGCTATTGGATGGCATCCAAAAAGAACATTTATGGACTATAATCCCATCTATGGACAATAGATTTCTATCAATGGAAATTAGGTTTAGATCAAAAAATACCAAAATTTTATCTACGACGCACATTTATGAGTCATAGATCATTTTACAATCCATAAATATGGCTTTTAAGAATCAGAAAATTTTATGGCTTCTAAACATCGGTTCACAAGCCTATCTATGGCCCATAAAAGGTTTTGCGAGCTATTAACTTGGCTCATAAAACTGAAATAAACATGACAAGTTTTGATGTTAGCCTGGGTTCCCAACTACAGTCAATAGTCCTTTTTATGACATGCAGACGGTGTCCGCAAAACACAAAAAATTTTATAGACTTGCATTTCTTGTCTATTTATGGCCATCTATGCTTAGAAACTTCTGAGTTGTTACCGCTACAAAGATATTCAACATTAATTTCATCTGTTGTCTTGATATGATAACAATTTTCACATATATCATCAAAACTCAACAAGTTTCTCAAGATTTAGAAGAAGACGCAATATTAGTTAAGATGAGTTTACCTCCCTTGGGCAAAATTATAATGATTTTTCCAAAGCCCCTAATCTAATTAGTACTACCAGTAATCATTGTAACATTTATCTTGACCAAACTTACATAAGAAAATATTTTTTGTTATTCAACATCGTGTATGTGGTACCAAAATCAATCCAAAAAATGTGTTAATGAATGGACAACTTACTTTGAGAAATACCCACATCTAACCCTTCAACTTTTGAGGTGGTATAGACTCTTATTGACAATATGTTATAAAACTATAAAATAAGAAGAAGAATATAACATAGAGAAGCAAGAATACATCTTATTTCTCTTGAAGAATAAATTTACAATGAGGACAACCATTTATCAATAAGAAAAAATTGTCTTGGTCCAACAGTTAAGGTTCCTAACTTTTCTTTTAAAAGATTGATATTCACTATATTAATAACAAAATGATTATTTTGTCTAATGTAGAGTCATTTAATAAAGAGTAGAAAGTTCAATCAACACTTCAATCAATTTTGTTATATTTGAGATTATTAATATGACCAATAATATTGGGACAAAAGCAGTACTATATGTTTTCTAAACAATTTAGTCTTAGAAATGGGAAAACCAAATATTTAAGCATAATGCACATTACAACAAAAAGTTAGAATTCAATACATTTCATAAATAATATAACATACATAACTTTCATTAATATTCAATTGAATAACTAATATAATTATAATTTTGCCTAGGTAAGTTCTTTATTATGCAACTTGGGTGATGTGCCAGTAGTAGACAGTAAATTTGATGTTTTTAACTATAAAAAAATATGAGTTATTACGAAATGGTTGTGTCAATTAAACATTTTTCTTTGCTTGTACAGGAAATTGAATAAAAATAGAATTAAGTGTATGATGAGTAGAATATATGATGGGATGCCTATGATCGCTCGGCATCTATACTGTCAACTTAAGATAGGTGATATTACGACCCAAGCCAAGGGCCTAGACGTGACACAGCGAATGGGGAACCCGAAGGAACCACAAACAAGCCTCTTAGCATATCAATCACACATCCTTGGTCGCGGAAGCAAAATAACAACATCAAGAGATACAAATTAAGGGAAGCAGGACTAAGGGAAGTCTTTGATAATCATAAAATATTTCAAGAGTCAAGGTCATTGCACAATTATATCTTAATATCCAACAACACCTCTAACATACACTAGAGCAGGGGCCAAGACACTCTCCCGGCTCACCCTCATAATAACAACTGTTCAACATGAATAAGTCTCAACATAGCAAGAGATGTAAAGATAGTGTCTCCGGACTTGAGGACTCACCAAGGCTTGCTTCAATGGATCGTACTAGCCATGTGGAGGATGATCAAGTGGTGTTCCGATTCCTACATAGTAATATCATTTTAGCATAGAGTATGCGTTAGCACGTTTGGATATACTAAGTATGTTGGATGCAATACAACAAGACAGAAGCCAACAGAGTCAAAATGCTTAGAAATAAGCAATAGATAAGTGAGATATCAATATGGTATGCATGGTCAATGCTTGAAGTAAAACATGCTTATAAATTATTCAACTTGCATAGAATATAATACACATGTGGGAAGAGACCCTAACCGACAAAAGTAAGACCAAGCGAGCTACAACTTGGAATCTCGATGATTATCCCTCACCGGCAAAGAGGTGGTCTACTTGCCATGGTAAACCATACTTCACCTTATGGGAGCTTGCCCATTTCACAGAAGTAACCGCCCTTACGGGGACCCGTCCCATTTCGGGGTGGATTTCATGATAAAATGCACTAAATGGATCCACTAGTATAGCAAGGGTAAAGTATAATCCTATGTTGGCACATAGTTTGAGGAAACGAGTATGGACCCTTGAAGATAGTCCATGCCGACATCCAATCCATCGGTGCTATCTCTAATCCCACAGAATACTTGAAATAATCATACTTTATTCATAGCATGAATAGCTTGTAAGAACATGACTTGAGTAGCTCATAAACATGCTTGACCTCTAAGGGTGAGCCTAACTTGAAACATGAGAGTAGATCATAATCATACGAACCTTTGCTTTAACATGAATGGCTTACGAGAGGTAAAAATCTTAAAATAGGCTTAACTTGATACTTGTAACATCATAGATAGTTTTCATGAATCTATACACTCTTGAAAGCCTTTAATCATCTCATAGTCACTTGACTTGTAAATCATGAAATATATCATCAATAACTTGAGAATTCTTGACTTGACATTTTATCAAATACTTGGTGGATATATAATGCTTGTTCAAAATCATGAAATTCAAGAGTATAATAATATAAGAAAACTCAATGCAAATCAAACCACCAACATATTGTAAAATCCTCATGTAGGGTACCTTGAAATTCATCATCAAATGTAATAATAAATCATAGTTTCATAGCTCAAAATATGCATAGTCTCAATAGATATAATCAAATCATGGTATAAGCTTGAAATAGATAATCATGCATAATAGATCAACATTTTATAAAACCCCAACATAATTTATGTTCATAGTTCATAATAAGGGATACTCATAGGTAATACAACTTGAAAACATGCAATTTTCATAAAAAGGAAGATTGGGCTCCATGGGTGAAAGGACCCAATGGATGAAATCCACATACTTAAACTTGGGTTTTCTTGAGAGAGCTTGAAGAGAACTTGGAGCATGAAAAGAATCCTTTAGTTCCAATGTTAGGCTTGAAATCCTTGAAATTTGAATGAGATATTTGGTTAAGTTTTTGAGAGGGTTTTGAGTGATATAGAGTTGAAAATTGGCCAAGTATAGATTTTTTCAAGCATAAGTGGGTATAGGGCTATGACCTCAATACCCTTGGCCGAGTAGAAAAGCCAAGGAAAATAATACACTAGTCCGCGCCCTTGGCGCGATGCGGACCAGACACGAACTTCACTCCAACACTAATACGCGCCCCTGGCGCGTCGTGGCCGGGACGAGGATGGCCACAGAAAATCAAAAATTAGCGAAAATTATTTTTCCCTACGGATCCTCTAAAATCCGGGTTATACCCATTTCCCATTCAATTGTTTCCCTTGATCGAAAATATGATGTCAGATTTTCGAAATCACGTATGGATTTTGAGATATATGGAACTTACGATTATGGGCATTTCCGAAGCACATTTTTTAGGGCGTTTCAATATCTCCCCTGGGAAAATTCATCTCCGAATGTCAAAGAAATGTGCATAAGAAGAGTAATCATGAAGATTTCAGCCCAACATGAATGCAACAAATGCATTTAAAAAAATTTTTAAAAATCTCAACATGATTATTAAAATCACCATAAACTTGTCAACATAAACATGAGTACGTGCAAAATGACATAAAAGGCTACAACTTAAGACTTGAAATCATATAAAAGACTTAAATTAGTACTTTTGGCTTGAGTAGAGTGGAAGAGATATGGGTATTGCTTTCTCATGTCCGCCTTGGCTTCCCATGTGGCACTTTCAACTTGTTGGTTCCTCCAAAGGACCTTGACGAAAGCTACATCTTTGTTCCTCAATCTCTTCACTTGCCTATCCAAATTTTTCATTGGGATCTCCTCATAAGACAAATTATCTTCTACAACACCTACAACATCCAAGGGCAGTTGGGTCACCCACACATTTTCTCAACGTAGATACATGGAAGACTGGATGAATCATATTCATCTCCATAGGCAACTCCAACTCACATGCAACCTTACCCACTCTCCTTAAAACTTTATAAGGACCCACAAACCTTGGGCTCAATTTCCCTTTCTTTCCAAACAGGAACACACCCTTTATGGGTGAGACTTTCAAGTAAACCCAATCATCAACCTTAAACTCAAGATCTCTTCTGCTTGTATCGGAATAGGACTTTTGTCAACTTTGGGTTGTTTTCAGTCTCTCCCTAATCAACCTCACCTTCTCCAAGGCCTCCATGGCAAGATCCGGACCTAGTAAAGTCATTTCCCCTGTCATGACCCAAGCCTAGGGCCTAGACGTGACACAGCGAATGAGGAACCCGAAGGAACCCCAAACAGGCCTCTTAGCATATCGTTTACACATCTTTGGTCGCGGAAGCCATTATTCAACAACAAGAGTATAATATATAACTAAAAGTGGGAAGATGCTTACCTCAAAGTTAGATTATCCTTTTTCCCTTATGCCATTACATATTTCCTTGTACCACTACTTAATAGTATTAATTTATTCTAACTAATTATGTATTAAATTAAAATATTATAAAATATCTAATTAATTAAATATTAATCATATTGTATTATCTATGCAAAAATTTATATATATTATTATTATTATTATTAAAAGCGGGAAGGTTTTGGGTTCAAAATAAGTTAGATTATAAAAATGCCCTTCACTCTTTTTTTAATTAAAAATTCTTTTATTAACTTTTATAATTAAATCAATAAAATGACAATTAAAATAGGCTAAATACATGATTAGATGTTACAACTTATCATTATCCACTTCTTAATGACTTTAAGTGTTAAACCTTTTATTTTCTACCATTAAACACATTCAAGCTCCAAAATTAAATGTTGGATTACCTTTTATCCTTAAACTAAGTTAAATTATTATAAAACATCTAATTAATTATATATTAAATAGTCAAATTATCATATCATCTATCATAAAATTCAATATAATATATTACTAAAAGTGATGAAGCTACAAAATAAAAAGTTGAATTACTAACTTTACTCCTACTTTTATTATATTTTATCTCAAATAGTAAATTTAATTTGTAACAAATAGTGATTACTTATTCGATACAGTTAGAATACATATAAATATGCAAAATAAATACCTGCTATTGGGAAGACACTTGAATGGATTCATGATATCTACAAAAATGTGAAAAAAAAGAACCTTTATTGTCAAGTCTTTTAATTTACATTACTTAATTATAATAAATGTTATGTCCTTTTGAATTCAAAGACTACATTCACTCAAATCTTTATTTGGGATAATTCAGTGGAATACTAACAACTTCATATATCTTATAAAGTAAAAAATTGAATCATAATAAACATGAAGCACTTGAAAAGATTGCAGTGTGCAAAGGTAATGGAGCTAAAAGCATATAAATTATCAATTCATCTCTATTTCCATATTTTTCATGCAAGGTTAACAACTGGAACTTATGAGTAGTATAAGACCATTTGAACAAATCAAAGGTTACATGATTGTACACCAATAGTGAAATGACTCGAGCTAAACTAAGTCAACTTGAAAGTTATACAATTAAAGAATGAAAATGCGTGTAAATGTATAGTAGAAAGTTAAAATCAACTCTATTATCAAATGTGCTAAATTACTCTATATTAAATGATACTTACATAAAAAAACCTTTTTCCTTTATTTGTTTTGCGAAATTCTAAATGATATTTGGGCCATTTCATGATATATACTACATACTACAATTACTTCAAAAATGATGTTCCTTGGGGGCTTCGGGTATTTGATTTCTTGTATATACAATGTCCGGTGCCAAAAGTTGAATTGCAAAGAAGCAGGCTAGCAGTCTTCTCTAGCTATGATTTGTTTGTATATTACTACCTCTATGGTATATCCATGAACATAATTGAGCAATTAAAACATTCTCAATTTTGAGAAGTAAATTATTCCCTTTTAGTAATTCTTTATTCATAGATATACAATTAGGTGCATTATTAATTCTTTCTTCGTGCCAAATATTTTCTTAAGTGCTCTGAATTATTAGAGAAGTATCCAAAAAGATATACGGTTCCTCAAGTTGGACACATTCTTTATATGGTGTTTTTATACTATTAGATGAAGGATACACATGCAACGCGCGTGGCGAGAGACTAGTAAGGGAAAAAGGGGCTAAGAGAGTCTTCCATACATAAGATCATTCAAGAGACAAGAAAAGTCAACCCTCAAAGCATAGTTACATAACTTGTCCAACGACACCTCTAATCTTATAGTTGAGCGGGGCCCAAGACACTCTCCGGACACACCCTCATAGTCATAAATATCAAACAAAGAAAGAAGTCTTTACATAACATGGGATTAATAGATATCATCCTCGGAAGTTGAGGACACACCAAGCTTGCTTCAAGAGATAGTACTAGCGACGTGGAAGAGGATGATCAAGTGCAGCTCTAGTTCCTACATGGTAACATCATGTAGGCATAGAGTATGCATTAGCACATTTAAATGTACTAAGTATGTAGGATGCAATACAACAAGAGATAAGTAACATAATAAAGATGTATATACATGAGTAATGGGTAAGTATAATAACAATATGGCATGCATAATCAATGCTTGAAGTAAAACATACTTATAAAGAACATATTATATATGTAGGAAGAGTCCCCCTTTATAGACCAAGCAAACTAGTACTTGGAATCTAAGGTATGACTACCTCTTTGGAAGTGATTGAGAAATTTACCCCTCAATTGGTAGATGAGCCCATCAAAATGATTGAGGAATATACCTTCCCCACCAATGGGTAGATGAGCATGACTACCCCCCATCAAAGTGATTGAGTGAATGTACTCCCCCCCTCCCCCGCCCCTTCCCCTGCCCAAATTGGTAGATGAGCATGAGCACCCCCCATTAATGTGATTGAGTGAATGTACCCCTCAATTGGTAGATGGGCATATTACCCCCCATCATAGTGGTTAAGGCATAACACCTCCTCAACTAGGTATGGTCAACTTACAATACTATAGATACTTTTCATGAAAAGAACTCATATATAAATTCCTTTCATCATCACAAAGTCACTCAACTCATATACCATGCATTAGACATTCAATAACTCATGAATCCAAAACCATACATGTTATCAAATACTTGGCGGGTGTGTAATGCTAATACAATATCATGCAATTTAAAAGTGAAATCATGTGAGAAAAATCCATGTAAAACCACCCACCAACACTTGGTAATACCCTCATGCAAGATACATCAAAACCCTTCATCAAATCACATAATGGATCATAGATTCATAGCTCAAAATATACCTAAACAATCAACATTTTATAACCCCAACATGGTTTATAATCAACTTTCATAATAAGAGATACCCATAGATATTCTAACTTGAAACATGCAATTTGTATAAAAAGAAAGGTTAGGCACCATGGGTGAAAGGACCCAACGGTTGAAACCCACATACATTAGATCTTGAATTTCTTGAAACTGGGTTGAGAAAGGCTTGAAGCTTAGAATGGTGTCTTTGAAATCCAAAATTTGTTCTAGAGTTTCCTTGAATTTGTATTGGGGTCTTGGTAGAGGCTCTTGAGAGAATTTGAGAGTGTCTTCAAATGGAGAGGAGTGAATTTGATAGTTACGAATGGGGTTTAGGTCTTTATGAAGGGTTAAGATAGCATAGGAAGCCCCAAAAAGTCATTAGAATAAATTAAATTTATCAAAATGCCATTAATGAAACAGAGAGAAATATTGATAAAGTGTCAGCTCACTTGAGGTTAACGGGTCGTGTGGCACTCCACGGTTCGTGTGGAGTGCCCATGAACCAACACTTAGACAATTTCTGGAAATTAGAAACTTGGCAAACACTTGGAATTTTTTTTTTTTTGCCTAAGTTTCATCCCATAGACTGATTTATAGGCTGTGTGAAGCCACACAGTCCGTTTACTGGTCTGTCAAACCACACTTAGAAAATTTTGCAAAAGTAACGAGATGGTAATTTTATACTTAGAAATATTTTTGCTCCGGAAGCCTCACGGCCCATGACATACTACATGGCTCGTGTGGCTTGTGGTGGCATAAGCCTAGGACACAAAGTGGCCAT
Source organism: Solanum medicagineum (assembly GCA_026153255.1). Lineage (NCBI taxonomy): Eukaryota > Viridiplantae > Streptophyta > Magnoliopsida > Solanales > Solanaceae > Solanum > Solanum medicagineum. Next base: position 53,084 of record JAPFFP010048491.1, read on the forward strand.
TTTAGGCTCCAAGGTAGCCTCACAAGGCGTGAGATGCCACAGGGCCCGTTTGGGTACTCGTGTGGCAACTCTACACAGTAGGACTTCACAAGAACGAGCATAACGCCTCCATCCGAGCTCGAAATGAGGTGAAACCAAGTGTGTTAGAAAGGTAACTCAAAGGGCTTTCATTTGACATGTGGTGGGTTGTCATGTTCTTTGTGTGCTAAAATTCATGCTCGTTCAAACTTGACCCCTACGCAAACCAACACCCAAAACTCAATTTATAGGGAAGTCTTGAAATATCTAAGTGCTAGAAGTCTCCCACGACCCTAATACTCTCCCTACCTAAGTAAATGAGGCTTGAAACATGGGTGCAAAAGAGCATGGATCTATGGTGAAATGGCCCAAAAAGAGCTCAAAAATATGCCTCGAAAATGCCCATGTTCATAATTTCCTCATATCTCAAAACCCGTGCGTGATATCAATAATCCAACTTCATATTCATGATCGGGGGCAACATTGAGTGAGAAATGGGTATAACCCCGATTAGAGCAACTATAGCAAAATTTCATTGTTTTGAAAATTTACAAAACCAGTGAGGGTCCGCTCCCCTGGCGTGATGCGGCCAGGGCATGGACCAGTGTTATTTTTAACTTCCAGTTCTGTTTCAGTCCAAGGCTTTGAGGCCTTGGGCCTAAGCCTTGCTATGCGTAACAAAACCTATATATAGTCATTTTTCAACCCCATATCATTCAAGACATTCCCCAAAATCCTTTCTAACATTAGCCAAGTATTTCACCCAAATTCAAGTGTACCAAACTCATTCCAGAGAAATTCATTAAAGTTTCAAGTTCTCATTCAAATCTTCATCAACAAAATCCCCAAATTTGATGTATGTGGGTTTCAACCATTGGGTTCTTTCACCCATGGTTCCCAACCTTCCTTTTTAAGTAAATTGCATGTTTTCAAGTTGATTTATCTATGGGTACTTCTAATTATGAATTGATTATGAACAATGTTGAGGTTTCATAAAAATATAACCGTTTAGGCATGTTTTGAACTATGAATATATGATTTATTATGAGATTTGATGGAGGGTTTCAATGTATATTGCATAAGGATATTACCAAGTGTTGGTGGGTTGATTTACATTATTTTCTCACATGATTTCACTCTTGAATTGCATGATTTTGAACTAGCTTGATAAAATATCCGGTTAAGGGTTCTTGAGTTATTGATGATCTATTGCATGACCTATGAGTCAAGGAACTTTATGATGATTAAGGGAATGTATATATGGGTATTATTAATATTCATTTAAAGTACTTGCGATATTGCAAATGAATTGTTGAGCTCCCATGCTTGTTGTGTTCTTGGAAAAATAAGAAGTACTTTCTTGATACGTGAATGTGACGGTTTGATGAGCTATTTTCATTACTCCTATATCGTAAGGTATGGATATACTATAAGGTCTACCTAAAAGGCTATGCCGTAAGGTAGAATGACTCATGGCTCCTACTAAAAAGATTATGTCGTAAGGTGAGGACATCCTATAACACCTACCAAAAAGGCCATGCTATAAGGTATAATTCATAGTTTCTACCAAAAAGATTAAATCGTAAGGTAGAATAATTCGAGGTTGCTACCGAAAAGATTATATCGTAAAGAAGAGGATGCCTTATACTACCTACCAAAAAGACTATGTCGTAAGGTGGGGGTACTGGTAACACTCTCCGTAATGGTTGTACGGTAAGGTAAGTGGGTGGCTATGTGGTCCATCTCAAGCATGTTTGTGTAAGATTCGAGCATACTTATATTCTACATTAAGTTTACGATACTTAATTATGACTACTCATGCTTTACTATAAGGATTGATCATGCATGTCATATTGACATTACACTATGTCTTGATTATGCTTATGCATTTTGATTATGTTACCTATCACTTGTTGCATTGCATCCTACATATTTAGTATATTCAAACGTATTAATGCATACTCTATGCATACATGATATTACCATGTAGGAACTGGAGCTCCACACGATCATCCTCCGAGTGGTTAGTTTTGGACATCTTGAAGTTAAGCTTTGGTGAGTCATCAAGTTCGGGGACACTAGATATGCTACTCTTGCTTATGTTATTTCTTTATATTGAACTCTTGATTCAATGAGGGTGAGCCTGGAAAGTGTCTTGGCCCGCCGCCCGCACCCCCCCTCCGCCGGCCTCGCCCCGGCGTTGCGGGGG
>JAPFFP010048492.1:0-32209 GCA_026153255.1 Solanum medicagineum
CGCTATGCTTGTGGGTGATATAGACTTGTCTCGATTCATGAATTATGCAGCAACTTGAAGGGATAAAACTTAGGAAGAGAAAGAGTAGGGAGACCAAGAGGACTCGGTACAATGGTGGTTTTCAAGGTGCTAAGGGGTGCCTTTTCCGACGAGGTCACAAATTCCAAGTCCAAGGATCATCCAATTCTGAAAACAAAAGATTTTCTAATAATAGAGAGCATAACCTTAAGGGTCAAGGTGGAAATTGTGGGATGACTTTTCCAAGGTGCCCAAAATTTTGAAGGAATCATGGTGGAAAATGCTTGAGGGATTCAAATGCTTGCTATGGGTGTAGAAAAGTAGGCCAGAAGTTTGTTGATTGTCCCAATGCTCAAAACAATGGTAATGATGGTCGTCTCCAAGGAGAGGGTGCTCATGTTGATCAAAGGGCACAAGGAGGCCAACAAGGGGGTGATCCACATCATAATCGGTTTGGTACCCTTCAAAGGATGCAAGCAGTGGAGGAGGTGCCCGATGTTATTACCAGTATGTTAAAGGTTTATGATTATGATGTTTATCCTTTATTTGATCTGGGTGCTACTCTTTCTTGCATTACTTCTTTTGTTACTAATAAGCTTCATATACTCCCGACTTGTTGTGTGAAACCTTTGAGGTGTCTACCCCTGTTGGTATGTCCATTATTGCTAGAAGAGTCTATAGGGGTTGTCCTGTGTCTATATTGTAGAAAGTATTGCCTTGTGATTTTGTTGAGCTTGACATGGTGGATTTCAATATTATTCTTGGGATGAATTGGTTACATGCATACCATGCTTCCATTGATTGTAAAACTCGTAGGGTTAAGTTCCAATTTACTAATGAGCCCATCCTCAAGTGGGAAGGTCATAATTCGGTGGTTAAGGGTAGGTTTATTTCTTGTCTTAAGGCTCAAAAATTGATTTCTAAGGGTTCATTTACCATATTATTAGGGCTTGAGATATTAAGTCTAAAGTCCCTTCCATTGAGTTGGTTCTCGTTTTCAATGACTTTCTTGATGTCTTCTCGAATAAACTTCCTGGTGTCCCTCCCGAAAAGGAGATAGATTTCAGTACAGATATCCTCCCTGATACTCAATCCATTTCCATTCCTCACCTTATAGCCCCGAGGGAGTTAAAGGAGTTGAAGGATCAACTAGAAGATTTATTGGAGATGGGTTTTATAAGGCCTAGTAAGTCACCTTAGGGTACACCGGTATTGTTTGTAAGGAAGAAAGATAACTTACTTAGAATGTGCATTGACTATCGGTAACTCAGTAAGATCACGATAAAGAACAAGTATCCCTTGCTAAGGTTAGATGACCTATTTGATCAACTACAAGGGGCTATTCATTTTCTAAGATTGATCTTCGGCCCGGATACCACCAAATATGGGTGAGGGAGTGTGATATTCCCAAGATAGAATATTGGACAAGATATGGACATTTTGAATTCGTGGTAATGTCCTTTGGCTAACTAATGCTTCGGCAATATTTATGGATCTCATGAATAGGGTCTTCAAACCCTACCTTGACATGTTTTTCATGGTATTCATTGATAATATTTTGGTTTACTCTCAAAGTGAAGAAGAGCATGTGAAACATTTGAGAGTAGTAGTGTTGCATTCTTAGGGCATGTGGTGTTGGGTGATGAAATTAAAGTGGACCCTAGGAAGATAGAAGTGATAAGAAATTGGCCTTGACCCTTAACTCCAACAGATATTAAGAGTTTGTTGGGCTTAAGGGGGTATTACCATAGGTTTATGAATGGGTTTTCCTGAATTGCTTCCCTTTTGACAAAATTGACTCAAAAGAAGGAAAATTTTGTTTGGACCAATGAATACGAAAAGATTTTTCAAACTTTGAAAGATAAGCTTACATCTGCTCCTATTTTGGCTATACCGAAAGGGTTAGAAGGGTTTGTGGTTCATTATGATGCTTTAAGGTTTGGTTTGGGGTACATGTTGATGCAAAGTGGCAAAGTCATAGCATATGCTTCTTGACAACTAAGGTGCATAAGTGTAATCATCTCAGACACGATCTTAAGTCAGTGGCCGTGGTGTTTGCTTTGAAAGTATGGCATCATTATTTGTATGAGGTTTATGTAGATGTATTAACCGACCAAAAAAGTCTCCAATATATGTCCATACAAAGGGATCTTATTCAGAGGTAAAGAAGGTGGTTGGAACTCCTTAAGGATTACGTTATGAGCATGTATTATCATAGATTGTTCCAAATCTTTTTTGAGTAAAGAAGTCAAGTCCAAACACCTTCACCTCGCCTTGCTAGAATTAAAGGCTTCGGTGAAGGATGGTAAAGTGGAGGTTTTCTCCTAAGGGGGAGTTGGTGTCCGTAGATACCAAGGTAGATTATGTGTTTCTAATATTGATGGGTTAAGGGATTTGATTTTGCAAGAGGCATATAATTCATCCCACTCTATTCATCCCGGTTCTACAAAGATATATAAAGACTTGAGGGAGGTGTATTGGTGGAGAGGTATGAAGAGAGATATTGCCAAGTGCCTAGCCGGTTGTCGCAATTGCTAACAAGTCAAAGCTGAACATCAAAGGTCGGGAGGCATAGCCCAAAACATTGAAATTCCTACTCGGAAGTTGGAAGGGATCAACATGGATTTTGTCATTGGTTACCAAAGACTAGGAAACACGTCGAATCTATTTGGTTTATTATTGATAGAATGACAAAATCGAATCACTTTCTACTGGTTAAAACAACTTAGTCGAAGATTATGCCAAGCTATATATTCATGAGGTGGTCAAGAATCAAGGGGTATCGTTGTCAATTATTTCGGATTAAGCTGCTCAATTTACTTCTCATTTTTGGAGATCCTTCCAAAAGGGGCTTGGTAGAAGAGTCAAGCTTCGCACGACTTTTCATCCTTAAACGAACGGTCAAGCCGAAAGGACAATTAAAACTCTTGAGGATATGCTTAGGACTTGTGTTTGGAGTTTTAGGGTAGTTGGGATGAACATCTTCCGCACATTGGGTTTGCTTATAATAATAGCTATCACTCTATCATTGGAATGACTCCCTTTGAAGCTCTATATGATAGGCAATATAGGTCCCCGATTGGGTGGTTTGATGTGGGGGAAGATGCCTTATTAGGACCAAATTTGGTCATGGAGGCTTTGGAAAAAGTTAGGTTGATAAGGGAGTAATTGAAGATAGCTCAAAGTAGGAAACAGTTCTACTACGATGCAATAAAGAGAGATATTGAGTTTGATATTGGTGATTGGTTGTACCTGAAGGTCTCACCCATGAAGGTGGGGTCTGGTTTGGCAAGAAGCAAAAGTTGAGACCAATTTGTAGGGCCTTATAGAATTGTGAGGAGAACTAGTAAGGTTGCCTATGAATTAGAGTTTCCTATGGAGATGAGCATGGTTCATCCGGTCTTCCATGTGTCTATGTTGAGGAAGTTGTGTAGGTGAACCAAGTTCTGTAGTGCCTTTGGATGTTGTGGGTGTCGTAGAAGATAACTTGACTTATTAGGAAGTCCTGAAGGAAATACTTGATAGGCAAGTACATATGTTGAGAAATAAAGATGTGGCATTCATCAAAGTCCTTTAGAGGAATCAAAAAGTCAAAAGTGCCACACGGGAAGCTGAAGCTGATATGAAGATATGATATGGGTATCTCTTCCATTCTGATCAACCCTGAGGTATTACAATTTTCCTATTTTAGGATCTCCTTTCCTTGCATACCATTCTCATCACACCTATGCATGTCTATGTGATTTTGAGGTTGCATTGTAAGTGCTATATGAAACATAGTTTAAAGATCTTAAATGATGCACGTGTTGCATTTTGTTAATGATGCATTTGGCATATAGAGCATGAACCATTCCTTAGAGATTGCATTAACACAGTCGGGGACGAATGTTCCCAATGGGGAGATATTGTAAGACCCAACCTATGAGGAGTATGAGAGATGCAAGAAAATAAGTTTTGAAATTTCAAGAAACTATCAATTTTTACGAGGGGGTTTTATGAGTCGTAAGTTGAAGTACTACTCGTATGTTGGTTTGTGGAACCTAGGCAGACTTGATGAAATTTGGGATCATTCAGGAGTTCAATCTATCACTTATTAGACGACCCTTAAAATCATTTATGAGTTGTAGATTGCACCATAGAATATGAATCAGAGAATGATCTCTGAAAGTCTGAAAAGCCATCAGATGAAACCCCTATCTACGACTTGTAGAATGGTCTACGGCCCCGTAAACAAGGTCTCATATACCTGTCCGGCCAAATTTTAATAAGATAAATTTGACCTTTCCTCTTTTCCTAAGTCCGAGCTACATCGTTGAAGGCCTCAAATGACCCCCTTTCAAACCTTATAACCCTTCACACCCTTACTTCCAATTCATTTCAAAATCCCTAAGTCTCAAAACTTTCTCAACTCTTTGAAGATATTCAAGTGTGAGAGTAAGGTAGGGTTTTGGATTTTCCATCACCAAATTAGATTTCTCCTACCATAATCACACCAAAGGTATGTGGGTTTGATTGTGGGAAGCTTCCTTCCCATAAGTCCAACCATTCTTCTACTCTAACTACATGAAATTTAGGGATCTTTATGGGTACTTTATGGACTCTTGCATATGATATTATTATTATGCATTGTACAGATGATTTTTGTTTGAATTCTTCAAGTAATGATTGTATTATGCTTAGGTACCATTAGGGTTTGACATTGTGATGGATTTCATGATATTAGAGTTATGTACTCTATGAGGATATGAAAAGCTATGAAAGAATTTGTGGGGTTTTCTTGGATTTCATGATATCCAAAATAAGGGTTTTACTACAATGATGGTGGGTTGATTTGAATAATATTAAAATGAATTGATTTTTGCTCCTCTCTTGTCTTATACTCTTGAATTTCAGATTTTAAGCATTTGTACATATACCAACCATGTTTGACTAAATTTACATGGCAAAGATTCTTATATTGATGAAAGAATATTGCATATATTACAAGACGTGCATGTTATGATAAATTATGGGTTCCTAAGCATGTAATAACTCATGAAAAGTTTCTATGATTTGCAAGTAGAATATTTAGCCCTTATACTATATTAAATCCTCTTGTTAGTGAAAAATGTCTGCATGAAGGGGCAATCATGATAACTATTTTACCGTCATGTTCAAACAAAAGCTCACTAGGAGGAGTCAAGTATATTACAATCTCTACCCTCACGTGTAATGCAATGCCTACTTGAAGGAGTCAAGTTTATGAAATGTATTTACCCTCTAGTATAAGATATAAGGTATAAGCTCACATATATGTGTCAAGTATATGAATGAGCTGCTCTTTCCATGTTATCATATTTTATGAGTCATACAAGTTGTGAATAAATTTATGAGTATTTCAAGTATTCAGTGGGACTAGACTTAGCACTGAAAGAAGCTTAAGGTAGGGGCTCGACCCAAGGGGTCCTTATGGGAAGTCATGGTCTCATAACTATGTGCTACCGTAGGTTTATATTATATCCCTGAATTGGCTTTACTAGTGGATCAAACTAGGTCAAGTTACCCACTATGTGAGGTCAAGCTTGGTTTACCTTGGCAAGTAGACCACTCCTTTATTCAATGTGGAGTGAACATCAAGATTTTAAGTAGTAGCTTGCTTTGTCTTATATGTCAATTAGGGTGTCCTTTCACATATGTACAATATATTATGCAAGTTTGATTGTTTCCATTCATGTTTTAAATTAAGCATTGATCATACATATCATATTAAGCTTATGTCTAATGATTGTGATTATGCATCCTAATTATTATGGCTTATGTCCTTTTTTGCAATGCACCCCGTATACTTAGTACATTTCAAGTAATAATGCATACTTTTTTCCTACATAATCTAGCCATGCAGGGATTGGAGCTTCTACTCATCCTTCTCCACGTGGCTAGCCGGATACTTTGAAGAATACTATTGGTGAGTCCTCTATTTTGGGGACAAAATCCACTTCACTTTCATGTTTTTGTTCAGAAATTTCTATCTTGTATTTTTATCTTTTGAGGCTGAGCCTGGGAGATGTCTTGGCCTCGTTCCACTCGTACTAGAGGATCTGTTGGATATGGATATTTATGTATTGGGCTTGACTCATGTTATGTTTATATTATAACGAAAGACTTCCATTAGCCTCTTTTTTCCTTTTATGTTTGTTGTATGTTGATTCATGAGGTGGAAGTCCCAAGTCCCTATAAAATCCCCATAGTTTAAGTCCAAAGTCCCGCTTCCCCTAGAATTATTTGTTACTTGCTTGTTGTTTATTTATACTTCTGGAAACAAGGATATGCAAATAGTATGCTAAGGGGTTTGTTTGGGTTTCCTTTGGTTTTCCCATTCATCATGTCACATCTAGGCTCCAGCCTTGGGTCATGACACAAGAAACTTCTAATGTCCGTAGGAGTCAATGGCCTTGGCCATTTCTCACTACTTTTGTCTTTTTAGGGTCAACATTGATGCCATCACTTGACACCACATGCCCAAGAAAAGCAACCTCACATAAGCAAAATTCACACTTGCCAAATTTCGCAAAATGCCATTGCTCTATCAAAGTTTGTAACACCACTCTCAGGTGCTCCATATGCTCTAATTCATTTCGGGAGTATATTATGATATCATCAATGAATAGCACTACTAACATGTCAAGGTAGGGCTTGAACACCCTATTCATAATATTCATGAAGATAGTCGGTGCATTAGTTAGATCAAGTGACATCACCACAAATTCAAAATGGCCATACCTAGTCTAGAAAGTCGCCTTAGGGATATTACTCTACCGCATCCTTAGTTGGTGATACCGTGACCTTAAATAAATCTTGGAAAAATGTGTAGCCCTTGCAATTGGTCAAACAAGTCATCTATACATAGGAGTGGATATTTATTATTAATAGTGACCATGTTGAGTTGTTAGTATTCTATGTGCATGCAAAGTGACCGATCCTTCTTTTTTACAAACAAAATCAGAGCACTCTGCAGAGACCTACTTGGCCCAACAAAACCCTTTCCTAGCAAATCTTTCAATCGTTGTTTCAGTACTTTCAACTCTGCGAGAGCTATTCTACAAGAAGAAATTGATATAGGTTGAGTGGTGGGTGAGAGGTCTATGCTAATATCTATTTCCCTTTGAGGAGGAACACCAGGCAACTCATCCAGAAAGACATTAGTGAGCTCATTGACAATAGGAACCGACTCAAGAGAAGGAACTTTGAAAGTGATATCATTAACCCTTAATAAAAGATATATACAGCCCTTTGAGATCAATTTCTCAGCCTTTAGAAAGGAGACAGAACTAACCTCTACATGAAGAATTTCTACCCTCCCACTCAAGAATGGACTCATTAGAAAATTGGAACTTAACTCTACTAGTTTGACAATCCATTGAGGCATAAGAAGCATGCAACCAATTCATCCCGTGTATAACATCAAAGTCAACCATGGAGTGTTCTATTAAGTCAAAAGGGATAACTTTATGTAAGATGAAAATGAGACAACTTTTATAAACTCTTCATGCAACAATAGACTCTCCTACGGGGGTACACACTTCAAAAGCATCATTAAGGATTTTGGGACATGGAATTTATTCGCAAGGAAAGAAGTTAAAAATGTTAAATTTTCCCCTGGATCTAATAATGCATATATCGATCATAATATCTGAGGCCTCTTTAATTTCTTGTAGACCATGGAGGGCGTAGAATCGGTTGGTCCATAGGGCAACTTGAGCTTGACTGTCTTTGCCTTTAAGCCTTGCACATCTAATCCTATAATATTTGCATGATGCCTGGGATTTCCACACCTGAAGCATGCATTTGAATTGGCCAAGCACTCTCCCTTATAAGACCTCCCAAACTTAGGGTAAGTAGGAGTTTACAGCTTTGAAGATGCTGCTTAGTCCTTGGTGGATCAAGGAGAAGGAGTGTTGGTAAATACTTGGCTACCTAGCTTTCAGCCAACGTAGAACTTGTTGTGGCCTATAGTTCTTTGGTGAGAGTATCCCCCACCATCAACTCGGGTCTTCTTCGACTCCCTTTCTCTCTACCATAACTTCTCCTCCTTGTTTTGTTTGGCATAAGTCATCCACCAGGAGATGCCCATCTACTTCACAAGCATAGCCATTCTGCACTCTTTTGACACCACGTCTGACATACAGGATAACTTACTCATCCGGTCTCTTGGATCCACTACCATGAAAGGGGCATATTTAGAGAGCCTAGTGAACTTGAGAGAATACACCTTCATGTTCATCTTCCTTGCTTATATTTGATAAATTCCTGTCCTATAGCATCCCACAACTCAGTGGAAACAACTGGTCCAAGAAAGTACCCTTGAACTCCTCCTATTTGATTAGACCCACTGCTTGGCCCCTTTCTTCCACCCATTGTTCATACCATATTTTTTTACTCCCTAAGTTGGTAGGCAACCAATTCAGCCTTCTTTTCTGATGGTACTCTCATTACAATGATAATCCAATAAGCCTCATCTATGAAGTCACTGGGATTCTCTTCCACCTTAGAACTCGATGATGTTCAAGCACTCCTCACATTTGGAAGATTTGGACGATCGTTATCAATGTAATAACCCAACAAAGAGTTAGCATCAAATCCCACAGTTAAAGGGTGTTCAAGAGATGAAGTAATGAGTTGAACTAGCCATTTGTAATATCAAAATGGGGGGTTGCAAGTAAATTAAACTAGAGTTCAACTAACAATACTTCTAAGATACGAATTAACAATCTATTGAGAAATATATTAGGGGTGTGTGAATATGGAATGAGAAATAATTAACTAGGTCTAAATATTTGGATATTTTAGTTAAGAATATTTGAATAAGCTAGGTTGATTGCAATTTTTACTCATTTATGACAGCGATGGTGTTTTCACATGAACCTATTACAACTTCAAAAGTAAATCACTCAAGGACACGCCTGGCCTGATGTGCTATCAAAATATGGCACATTTGATGCTTAAAAACATGGAAATTTGTGTGTTCTCAAAGTGATGTTAGTAGATTTGATGTTTTTTTATATTCATTTTTGCAGGATTACAGGGTCGGGACAATTATAGGCTATGTGTGCAGATTTTGTTAAAGTTGAGGTTTCACAAGACCTTTTACGGGCTGTTGAGAATTCTACGGGCCATAAACCATGTTTCATACAATATTCCAGTGAAGGATGATTCTCTAAAGTTAAGTCTACGAACATGCAGGTGAGCCGCAGAAGATTTTACGAGCTATAGACTTGGTGTCATTCCCTGAGGTCAGAAAGTGGGGAGTTGCTGAAAAGTGATCAGACAAAATCCCTTATGGTCTGTAAAAATTAATAATGGTCGTAGAATAGTGTTGTAGAAGTCAGCTCTGAATTGAAGATGCAATCCACGAAAGCCTTACTACGAGCCGCAAAACATTATATGGTCCGTAGAGCCTACCGACCTAGTTATCCTAATTCATTTTGTTTTTGTCTTTTAAACGCTATAAGTAGGTTTTGTAGGTTAATTTTCATGGAGAATGACAAGGAAAAGTGAGGGAATAATAGAGGAACATGAGAGAATAGTAGAGAGCTTGAGGAAAACACTTATGAAACATTATTTACTTTTAATTCAGTCTTGTTATTCTTGGCGAAGAGCTTGGATTTATTGTGCTTAATTCTCTTGTGTAAGTGCTTAATTATGTTATTCAAATTCGTGATTCCTGTATCTACACTAATCATGAGTAGCTAAATCCACAACTAGGGTTATAGGAACCATGAAGAACTAACAAGGTAAAAAAAGATAATTTGTAATTATTAAAAAGTGTGCATGCATGTATTAGTTAATTCTCTTTGGTTTGAATGATTTTTAATGGTGGCCAAGGTCAGAACTCACCTAGTGTTACTGACTATATCAAGATAGTAATTAATAGGAAAAGAGATTAATTAACAGGATTTGACTAATGTTTCTCATCTAATCAACAAAATAGGAAAAGGGGAGGTTGTACTTGAACAATAGGTAACGGTTAGTAATGTCACATTGTAGGAATAGATCACATCATGTAGCAAAATTTTCTTCTTGCCTGGATCAAAGGGTTTGGTAAACTTAACTCACGGTTCTGCATGCTGCACACTAGAAAAGAATTTCGACTATCTGGTAACACGGAGTTAGGGAATCATAGGGAACACAATACCCTAGTTACTCTTCATACTGATTTCAGACTTGTCTTAGGTTAGGGTTACTTTCATAGTTGTAACAACCCCCCCCCCTTTAGGGAGATAAGTAGGTTAATCCACCCCAATCGCTTCAAAGTTTTCTAAGTCTACCATATTGCCAGTGGGATCTACCTAACCTTGGTTAGGTTCTATATCTTGACAATGACTGCTTTAGCCTCAAAAAGGAGATGTAGCTTGGGCGGCATCAAGATTTTGGTGTTGTTGCCATGAATATGGCTAGACTAGTTTAATTTGAGTAGTTCCAGAATTAATTCTTGTTTCCCTTATTTTACATTTTGTTGTTGTTTTTATTCTATTTCAGGGTACAGGTGTAGTGCATTCTCAACATGTGAAGTTGAGGCATTCTCTTGACTATGGTTGACCCAGAGATCCAGAGAAGATTAAGAAAAATGACCCAAGATAATGCAAACAATGTAGTTAATGCAGTTCTAAATCAGAACTAGAATGAGAATGAGAATAAGAATAATGACAATCTACCCCCTCTTAAAGACATTGTTCCATAGCCATAGGACTTCAATGTCGAAGCTTATCAGTGGAATCTATATTGGTTGACCCTAAGGCTATGGATATGAACGGAGCCATTTTGTTACCGGCACTATAGAATGACACAGAGTTTATGATTTTGAGTGGGTCTTCAGATGCTACGGAATTGTGGATTGCTCGCGGGCCTACCATCAGAGGGTCTTCATAATCATCTACATAATGTTGTGTTTGTTGTAAGAGTAGAATGGGAACTCAGAATCTGTATATAAATGTTATGGGGCTTCATGTCTTCCTATTATCACTCATACGCAATGCAAGCATATGGTTATTAAAGCTCCTACAGAGCTCAATAACCTATTGGGCTGAGTTGCAGAAGGCCTTTTGGAGAGGTTCTTCCTGAGATCAAATAAGCTTAGTTAAAAGATTATATCAACAACTTTGAGCAATTTCTTGGTGATTCGATCAGTACTATATATGACCAATTCACAAAGTGCTTTAGAAGTTCCCCTGACAATAAAATTGTTGATGATACTTGATGGAGATCTTCTACCGTGCCCTGGACGAGAATAACCAAGCATTTGTTGATACCATTATGGGGGGCATGTTTTTAGATTAACCATTTGCAAGGATTGCTGAGTGATGTGTGATGTGCTATCATAATACAACACATTTGATACCTAAACATGGGATTTTGTGTGTTCTCAATGCGACTTTTATGGTTGTTGTGTCTTTTTGTGTTTGTTTTCATGGGAAAAGCAAGTTGGCATAATTTTGGGAAAAGTTGTAGGTTTTATTGATTTTTGAGGAAATACGAGACCTCTACGAGTCATATCTCTATTTATGAGTCATAGAGATGGTCGCGTTAAAGATTTCAGTATTGAAGCAAAATTGAAGTTCATCCACACGAGACCCAGCTACGAGTTGTAGTTCCATCTACAAGTTGTAAAGAGAAGTTTCATAGTGATTTCCACTATTGATCAAATCTGGACCAAGTGATGCAAATGAGGACTACAAGAAGTCGATATGACTCGTAGATTAGACTACGACTCCTGAAGGTGTTTCATAGCAGTGAAGTCCAAGATGCATGAGGCTGACCACAAAAGTCCGATTACAACTCGTAACCCTAGTTATGAGTCGTAATTGTGACTCATATCATGCACCGACCAGCGTTTTTTATTAATTTAGAGACATGTTTGTAAATACTATAAATAGAAAGTACTAGGTCATTTAAAAGGAGTTTTTGAAATTTTCAGTAAAGAATAAATAGAAAGCAGCTGAGAATAGAGTAGAGAAAAGCAATTAGAATATTCTTAGGGTTTTAGTTTTGGAGACTACATTTTGGAGAAGAGATTCACTTGTGGATTAAATTCAACTTTCAATATTGTGATTCACAATACATATTGGATTTTCGTATTCTTGAACCATCTTGGGTAAGTGATTAACCATGTCTTCTCTATTCATTGTTTCTTTATTTACCCAAGTCATGAGTAGTTAAACCCACAACATGGGGTCGTGAGAACCATGAGAATCTAACTTAGAAAACCTAGATTATTTGCAATTCTTAGAATGCGTATTTGCATGTATGAATCATTTCTCTTCATTTTGAACATTTTCTAGTGGTGGTCAACATTAGAACATGTCTAGTGTTACCTTCCCAATCCTAGGTGGTAATGAATTGGAAAATAGAGTGATTAATAGGATTCGATGATGTGTTCTTATCTAATCAACCGAACTCGACCAAAGGGATGCTGACTCGGACTATTAGTAATGGTTAATTGAGCAAACTATGGAGATGGGCCAAGTCCCATAGTGAAATTCGACCTTCACCTTTGACCAAGGGATTGGAAGAACCTAAATTATTGTCCTACATGTGATATTCTAATTGAGAATTGTAAAATTCGGGGAAGTTAAATTAGTGAATCCTGGGGAACATAATACCCAAAGTTGCTCTCTGTCATTGCTTGTCTTCCAATTTTAGTTAGTCTAGTTTAATTTCCTATTGATTATTACAAACCCCGCTCCCCCTTTTAGAGAATTGAGTTAGTTGATGTTTGAATTGATTATTACTTTGATGATCCTCTTTACTTCAAAAAGAGGTGTATCTTGAGCGTGATCAAAGAAAAATGGCATCTTTACTGAGGAATACGGTAAGACTTTTATTTGGATTACTAATAGTATAATTCAAGTGTTAATTTCTTAGTTCTCTTGTATTTTACTTTTATTTTTATTTTTGTTGGTTTAGTTTCTCTGCAGGGTATACAGGTGTTCTATACCTACAACAAGGAGTCAAGGCATTCCGTTAGCTCCGATTGACTTTAGAGGTTCAGCGATTACAAGACGAATGGCTCAAAACAATGCTAACATCTTGGGCGCTATGGTGTTTCCACCTTTACCAACTACTCAAAGTTCACTATTTCTAATGGGCTAATCCAAAGGTTGCAAGACCGTGGTTTGTTGCGGGTTCGCCGTTTGAAGATTCACACGGCCATTTGCACTATGGCGCATATGTTTGCAGGGGTGTAATGGGAACACAACATCTCTATGAATGCTGTGGGACTTCGTGTCTTCCCATTTTCTCTCACATGTAATGTGGCATTGTGGTTATCTGAACTTCCATAGGGTGTGATTACTAGTTTGGTGGAATTGCAAAGGGCTTTTTTAGCAAGTTTCTTTGTTAGATCAAACAGGTATAAGCGAAGGGACCGAATCATTAGCTTCCAGCAATTCCCTGGTGATTCACTCCATTCTACATGGGAGCAGTACAAAGGATGCTTAATGAGTGCTCTAGACTATGGCATTTACGATACAACACTAGTGGTGAGTTTCTACCGAGCATTAGACCCCGATAACCAAGCATATGCAAATGCTCTTATGAGAGGTTCAGTCTTAGGGAAAACCATTTGCAGAAGTTACTGAACAGATGGATAAGTTGGCTGACACCCACTGAGTGTATAGACCTATATGTGAGCAACCAACTAGTTCCATGGATTCTTTTGATTGAAACTCTGAGCAAGCAAAGATAAATGCACAAATCTTCCAAATGCTTGAACAAAATAGAGCAAATATGGAGATGCTGATGAAATAGAGACAAGGTCTAAACAGTCCAGGAAGTAGTCAAGGAACCCACCACGACAAGGATGTAAGCCATGAAAAAGAGTGTGATAAGCCACCGGTTTATGCTACCACATTATCAGCATAAAGGAGACAGATTTGAAGATATGCTCGCCCAGTTGGTAAAAAGGGCAGATACGCAAGAGCAAATGTTGAGAGAGATCATGTTCGACATTATCAAGATAAACTACAATGTTGATCAACATTTTTTGGTAATTTAGTGGCTTAACAGTAAGTTCGGACTCAATTCAACACAATTGGGTCAGATTTAGAGTAGCATGATGAAAGAGGCAAAGTCTGGTGACAAGGACTCACCAAAAGTTGAGGAATTTTGAGTACTCAAAATGACGACAATAAATCAAGCGCTGCTTGGGAGGCAACCCAAGCATCTTTCATCTTCTAGTTTAGTTTTGATGTTTATTTTCAACTTTGAATTTCTAGTTGATTGTTTGTTTGTGTTTTGACTGATATTTTTTTATGTTGGGTTTGTTGCATTTAAGGTACAAGTGTATTGTATGACGAGCATACATGTTCATGACAAAATTTTCAAGTTTTACTAAGAATTACATTTGATGCAGTCGCTATGACAAGGCTTACGAGTCGTATTATACTGTATGACTTGTAACCTTGTCTCGTAGAGAGTTAGAGTGAGCAGGTTAAAAGTTCACTCCATTTATGAGCCAACTTTACGACTCATAGTCCACACTACGAGTCGTGAATGGGGTTCATAGAACCCAGGTATGTTATCAATTGTTTTCTAAGTGTTGAGTGGTCTACAGGACTAGGACCTACGAGTCGTAGACCAAGCCATGACTCACAGTCGGGGTTTTGTAGACCTGACACAGTAACTTTAAAGCTTTAACCCGATAAGGTATAAAAAGGGGTCAAAATTATTTTAACCCCATTTTTAACCTTAATTACCAAAGTTTACACAAATTCTTTTACCCTTTCCCATTTTTGATCATTTTCCTTGTGTATGTAACCCATTCCCAGCAAGCATATTGTGGTAACTAGGGTTTTTACATCATTTTTCTCCTTTTGCTTTCTCTGATTCATCTACTCATTTAGTAAGTTCCTTAGTTTATTTAACTTCCAAATTTACTTTGCTTTGAAATGTTTGAATGATGAGTGAGATTGAAATGATGCCAAGGCATATAAATCCTATTTGAATTGAAATTGTGAAGGAGAATCTAGGGTTGCTATTAGTTGAATTGATAGTTTTAGCCTAAGTTGAGTGTTTTATCTGTGCCATTGTAATTGGATGTTTATGCTATCATGTTCCTTGAGTGACTGATTGATAGTTTTAAGATTATGAATGTTCATTGAATATCAGTGTCATAGGAGCATGATAGCGTTGGGGTATTTTGATATAGTTGGAATCATGGGTTGATCAATCAATTCTTGTTGCACTTGCTAAGTTATTCCCCAAATGATTTTGAATGTGATTGACTGATCTTTGTGTGTGATTTGGGGGTGGTGTTATAGGAACAGGTTTGAATGATCTGGGGAAGGATGAATGATTGAATATTGATTGCTAAATCTTTTTTCGATGGGGTAAATTTGTTTTGAAGTTATGTTTGGGGTCTGGGTCGTATGTTTAAAATGTGAGTGCTTCCATGACTTGCATCGATGCTGATAGGTTAATATTTAACTTATTTGTGGGGTCCGTGTGATAAGTTGAGGTGTTTTAGGTACCTGTTGTTTCTTGTTTATGGGAGTCTTTTATGACCTGTAGATGGGTCTACGACTCGTAATTGCTTCTTATGCGAAGTTACAGTCACTAAACATTCCTGTGTAATCATCATACGATACCATCTAAAAGTCGTAGATCCCTCTACGAGCCTAGATAGGTCTCATCACTCATGTTTGTGTTAAATTTGCTCCTTCGAACTCTATACGGAACCTATCTACGACCCTTAACCTATGTTATGATTCGTAACTGGGTCTTGTACAATGTTCCAGTGTTCTATTTTTCTTCGCATTTCTGATTTATGGGACCATTGTACGACTTGTAGTTCTAACTAAGAGTTGTACCTAGTCTACGTATCACCTATCTACAACTGATCCAAGTAAATTTTTATGTGCTTCTTGTTTTCATTTGTTGATCTTTAGGGCTTATGGTGGTTTTTCTGTTGTTTATTCTTCAAGTATCATGGCACCAAAAGGAAAATGCTCATACATTGAGGTATTTAGAAGATATCTCATTCATGAGCCTATAGATGAGGAGCATTCAAGTAATGAGCAAACCCAGTTAAGTGGGTCAATGTAGGATTATAATACCTAGCCTGACCCAGTAATACCGCGACCACAGATGAAAGCTGTTGCCAGAGCTGGGAAAACTCAAGCTCGTGATGATAGTCCTTCCTAGTCTGATGAGGAAGTTGATGATGAGAGTGATAATGGTTCACCCTATATGACTCCTTCAGGCATAGAGTCTAGTTCATAGCATGGCCACCAGGATAAAGGAGATGCCCAATCCTCTGTTGCCCCATCGCTTCTCAAGCACCGGATCCTACTCATCGGTGGGATGTCGAGGGTATGGAGAACATATATAATTAGGGTCTGCAGCCAAAGGGGCAAGGGAAGGTTGTACTGTTGATTTTCGAGCAGCCTCGATTAATTACTACTAGATTGAGTCATGTCCCATGACTTGAGGTCACTATGACATGAGATGGGCTCAAGTGGTTGACTGATAAGCTCGATCCTATGCCACGACCTTGGTTCAAGAGTTTTATGCAACTTATGCATCCACCATTCTCCGTGATCTTCCCAAAGGGAAGAAATATCTTAAGCAGCCGAGATTGAAAGAAGTTCTACTGAGAGGACTATGTGTCAATATTTCGGAGGAGATGATCCACCGAGTACTTTTTGGTCTCGCGTACCGAGCTCCAGGGTCGACAGCCAAGTTTGATCGTATACAGCAGCAGGTTAGGAAAGCATTGATTTCAAATAATTTGGTACAGAGGATAGAGTTGTTGAGATGGGTTGCCGGCCATATTGCTGAGCATGGTCCAGAGCCTGCCTAGGTCACTACACATACTAAACCTAGTATGAATACTTCCCTCTCTTTCCCCCGCCAAATTTCGGTGGATGATCGTTAGGTCTCGCATCCAGCCAACGCTAATGGATAATACACTTACATTAGAGTGAGCGGTTTTGGTGGCCAGTATTCTAGCTGATTATGATATTGATTGGGATCAACTCATCACAAAGAAAATTCATGAGTTGGCGCGCTCAAGAAGTCCACTTGTATCCCATTCCCAATTTTGATCTACAAACTTTGCATCGAGTCCCAGGTGCAGATATTCTATCATTATGACCACTTGGTAGAGGCCTAACATATTATTTATCTCAGCCTGATAAAATTTGATGAGAACCCTGTGGCACTTTAGAGGACACAACCTCCTTTGCCTGATACATTTGCTCCAGATCCACCACAGAAGACTTCGACGGATGCCCTCACTACTATTCAAGAACTACTACTGATAAGAGACCCCAGCAACTGAAGGCAGATGATATTGAGAGGGGTCCCGCTTTAGCTACTTTTTCACCAGAGGCTTCTACATCATAGACATTAACACCGGGCATGGTTCACGTGCCTGCGATTTCTATTCAGGTTATGGCACAAAGGTTATCATGGCCCGAGACTCAGTTGTCTCGACTCATGCAGTAGCTTAGGCCATGGGTTCGACACATGGTTGCGGACTCAGAGGAGTGATGCAAGGCATTCACCACTTCCACGGTTCAGGAGTGTATTTCTATGGTAGTTGCCCGTATTGACGTCTTTGAGGACTGGGTACAGAAGAGGTTAGCCGAGGCTCGGCCATTAGATTTGTCAGCCTACAAGAGGAGATAGCAAAGCTTAGGGCTGACAGCCAATTACAGTTCCAGAGGATCCACCTTCATAGCCACTATTTGACATATTTGATTCGGAGGATCACATACAGCTCTCCCACGGGAAGAGACCCCTTATTGAGGATGATGACACTGATGAGAGTCATGTATGATAGAAGACATTCCGAGGTTGATGAGAAAGAGGCAGAGGGTGAGCTTGACTGGGTCTTGAGGATATCGAGAGAAGAGCAAGAGTAGAGATAAGCCCAGGAGCATGATAGATTGATGGGCATTGGTTCATCCGATGTGGCTGCTATGCAACGTACCCCACAGGAGGGAGATGATCAGAGGCAGCCTGAGACTGCTGCTAAGGCACCAAGATATGTTTTTTTTGACCCCTTGTATTTACGTTGATTTTGATATTGTACATTGAGGATAACGTACACATTTTTTGATGGAATGTGGGTAGTTATGGACTGCGGTGAAGTTTGAGTAGTTTTTGGTCTATAACTACCCAAATTTTTATCTCGAGGTTTTCTTGCCTATGTTTGTTTTCCTCATGGATATTTAATTTTTGTTGAACCAACATGTTTAGGATGTCTTATATGATATTTGTAGTATATAGTATTGCACGTATGGCATGTACATTATTTTTGATATTTTATGAAATATTTTTAAAATTCATATTCATCAAGATTTTGGTAGTAGTAGTTATATTGCAACCATGCATTTTTGAAGGATTTGGCGATATCTGTTATGATTAAGTGAGGGAAATTTGATACATGAAGCATGATCTGTGAGTTTTTGTTGGCTATACATGCAATGACATATGTGTGTAAGCTAATTTTGTTATATTCTTCCATTATGTACTGATTCAGAACTTTCCTTGTTACTCTAAGTTTGACTGGAGATTATATGGATTAAGAAGGAATCTTAGGCCCTTGTTCTTTGAATTAGTCCACCTTTGCTTAAAATGACCAACCAAATGAGAAATTCATCTCTTGTTCCAAATATTTGAGCCTTGCATGTACTATTTCTTTCTTAATACTTGATTAGCCTAACCTTGTCTAGTGAAATACCTAAAAATTGGCCCTGGTCTATCCTTGAGCATTGTGAAACATTATTTATGCAAAAAGCCTAACTTGACGGTGGCTACGAAAAATGGCCCTGGTTTAGGGAATAGATATTGTACACTTTGATATAGGCTAAAAGACTCAGTTGAGGGTGGCTAGTGTAGTGGTAAAATAGTAAAAATGAGGTGGTGAGTTGGAAATGTGAAGAAACAGAAGAAAATCGTGCACCGGGTGAAAGAAAGAGTAAAAATAGATGCCTTAGATTGAGTTGAACAAGCAAAATGATGTGTGAAAATAAGAAAAAATCTTAAAATGAGAAAAAAATAATCCGAAAAAGCTTGAGTATGAAGAAAAAAGGAAGAATAAGGTGGAAACAATTGAGTTAGTAAGGTGAAAGTGTTCAAAAGCATGGAAAGTCACTAATTGTTTAAAATGTCATACCAAAGCCCCATGAGCTTATGTTACAAGCTTATAAAGTCCTAAAGTGATCCTAACCCAATTAGCCAAAAGTCCTAATCGTGAGTATATAGGCAAGCCTATGGTATTTGTCATCACTCATGAATGTTATTTGTGAGAGTGAGTGTGGTTGCATAGTCCCATCTTTAAATTATGAAATCATCATTGAGTGTTTAAGAGGGAGTTCTTTCCTTCGAGGGCATTTACATTGCCTTGTCAACATTTTACGAGTTCAATGATTGTGGATTGTCAATATTTCCTTACTTATCATAGTTATGTTGTCAAATGCATTAATATGTTTTGGTTTGCTAAATAGATATATCATCTTGTTTTGTTTTGAAAACCTGGATATAGGTACCTGAGTTGGATTTGAGTATGGTATATTCCATGGGGTTGATTACTATGTGTTGCTTTATTACTATATAGATTGAGTCATCGCTTGAAGAAAAGGAACAATGCTAAGTTGAGGGTGTTGATGTGTTGTCAAAATACAATACATTTGATGCCTGAACTTAGGAGTTTGTGTGTTCTCAATTTGACTTGTGTGTTTTTGTGTTTGCTTTTATAAGAAAGGCAGGTTGGCATAATTTTGGGAAAATTTGCATGTTTTTTTGCTAACTTTTTAGGACATATGAGACCCTCCACGAGCCGTATCTCAATTTATGTGTCACAGAGGTGGTCTTGAGGGGGATTCAGTGTTGAAGCAAAACTGAAGTTCATCCACACGAGACCCAGTTACAAGTCGTAGATCCATCTACGGGTCGTAAAGGTAAGTTTCGTATTGATTTCCAGTGTTGATCAGATTTAGACCAAATAATGTAAATCTAGACTACGACAAGTCGATATGAGTCATAGATTAGGCCATGACTTATGAAGTGTTTCGTAGTAGTGAAGACTAAGATACAGAAAAATGACCACGAAAGCTCAATTACAGCTCGTAACCCTAGCTATGAGTCGTAACTGCGACTCGTATCATGCACCGACCAGCTTTTCTTATCAATTGATGGACTTACTTTTATATACTATAAATAAAAAATACTAGGTCATTCAAAAGGAGATTTGAAGTTTTCAATAAAGAATAGATAAAGAGCAGCTGAGAATTGAGTAGAGAAAAAAGAAAATAGAATATTCTTAGGGTTTTAGTTTTGGAGACTACATTTTGGAGAAGAGATTCATTTGTTGATTTAATTCCACTTTCAATCTTGTGATTCTCAATACATATTGGGTTTTCTTGTTCTTCAATCTTCTTGGGTAAGTGATTAACCATGTCTTCTCTATTCGTTGTTTCTTTATTTACCCAAGTCATGAGTAGCTAAACCCACAACTTCGGGTTATGGGAACCATGAGAATGTAACTTAGAAAACCCGGATTATTTGCAATTCTTAGAATGGGTATTTGCATGTAATAATCATTTCTCTTCATTTTGAATGTTTTCTAGTGGTGGCCAACATTAGAACTGGCCCAGTGTTACCTTCCTGATACAAGTGGTAAGGAATAGTAAAAGAGAGTGATTAATAATATTCGATGATGTGTTCTCATCTAATCAACCAAACTCGACCAAAAGGAGGTTGAATAGGATTATTGGTAATGGTTTGTTGAGCATACTATGGAGATGGGCTAGGTCCGAAAGTGAAATTCAACCTTCACCTTTGACCAAATAGTTGGAAGAACCTAAACTACCGTCTTACATGTGATATTCTAGTTGAAATTGTAAAAGTTGGGGAAGTTGAGTTAGTGAATCATGGGAAACACAATACCCCAAGTTTCTCCCCATTATTGCTTGTCTTCCAATTTTAGTTAGTCTAGTTTAATTTCCTATTGATCATTACAACCCACCCCCCTTTTTTGGAGAATTGAGTTAGTTAATGTTGGAATTGATTATTTGTGAACAAAGTTGCAAAAGTCTCGTATTCCCTGTGGGACTCAACCCTAACCTTGGTTAGGTTTATTACTTTGACAATCACTTTTATTTCAAAAAGAGGTGTATCTTGAGCATGATAAATGTGCTATAAAAATACAGCACTTTTGATGCCTAAAACTATGAATTTTATGTGTTCTCAATGCGATGTTAGTGGGTTAATGAGTTTTTGTGTCTTATTTGTAGGATTCCAGGGTTGGCCTTTATTTAGGGAAGAAAATGCAGAAGCTGCTATTTGTGATGAAGTAGGAGACCCTTTACGGGTCGTAGTGCAATCTACAGGCTGTGAAGTAGGTTTTGTGGACTATTTCAGTGAGGGGCTGATTATTTGAAGTTGGCTCTGCGAACATGCAGATAGGTCATGGACTACTTTATAAGTCGTAGATCATGTTTTGTGCCCTACATATCAGAGAAGAAGGACCTTTTGAATATTCATCAGAAGAAACCCCCCTACGGGAATTAGAACACTTTACGGGCCGCAGAAGGGTGTTGTAGATCACAAGTTCAGTTTTGCAGCAATAATGTACGAGATCCCGATTACAGGCTGTGGAGCACAATACCGCCCATAAAGTTGTTTGTTAGGCATGCCTACCCAGCTATTTATTTTTTTTAGGACTTGTATTTTAAATATGATAAATAGGTTTTTATGTTATTTTTCAGGAAGTTAAACAAAGTTTAACTAGTTTGAGAAACAGATAGTGAGATTGAGTAGAGAAAACATTGGAGAGTCTTAAGTAACACTTGTACTTTGATTTGATTTTATAATCTTGTGATTCTCCTTGAAGCATAGATTTACTTGTATTTAATTCAATTGTGTAAGTGCTCTATTATGTTATTCCAATTCATAAGTCTTGCATCTACACAAATCATGAGTAGCAAATCCACAACTAGGGTTGTGGGATCCATGAAGAACTAACAATGTAAAATCGGATATTTCATAATTCTTGGAAATTGTGCATGCATGTATTAATTAACTCTCTTCGTTTTGAATTTTTTTTATGGTGCCCAACATTAGAATCCACCTAGTGTTACTAACTGGACCAAGGTAGTAATGAATAGGAAAATAGATGAATTAATAGGATTCGATTGATGTGTTCTCGTCTAATCAACTGGATAGGGCCAAGGGGAGGTTGTACTGGCACTAATAGGTAAGGATTAGTAATGCACGCTATGGAGATGGGCCAAGTCACTTAGTGAATTTTGCCTCCTGCCTGGGCCAAAGGGTTTGGTGAACTTAACTTACCGTCTTGCATGCTACACACTAGAAAAGAATTAGGTTATCCCATGATACTAAATTAGGGAATCATGGGAAACACAATACCCTAGTTTCTCTCCATATTGGCTAAACTCTTATGTTAGTTAGGTTTAATTTTCTGCTTGTTGTTGCAAAACCCCCCACCCCCGGAGATAAGTTGGTTAGTCACTCAAATTTTATATATTGAATTCTCCTAAGTCTACGTATTCACTTGGGTTCAACCCTAACCTTGGTTAGATTCTATTTCTTGACAATGACTGCTTTATTCCTAAAAAAGGAGGTGTAACTTGGGAGACATCAATTGTACAAGAGTGTAAGTATTTTAATACCCAATTCCAATGCACATTTTAATATTTAGCACTTTCAACAAGTTAAAACTAATAAGATAGATACCTAAACTGAGCCCCATTTGTGCAAATCATACTCTTCTAGATAGCTTTACTTTCTTGCACTGTAACTAGATTTTGAATTGGTAATGGAAAAATAAGGTTCTACAGTCTACATAAAAAAAAAAGTTGTATTTAGGTTGAAAAAAGTTAAGAATCACTAAAACGTAGCATTTTTACAAGAATTTATAATCAAAACGCTAACAGGCGCACACAAAGGATTTCTAAGCCACGAATCTGGACATGACTTGTCCTAAATTGTATCCACTGTTTCAAATCCATAAATACAAAACTAGATTACAACATGAAAATAAGAGTTGTTGACAAATGTCTTGGTGTTACAAGGAACTAATAAACATCGCAACATACAAATCACACATCAAGATATGTTTAAATAACTAAAAGCAGTACATAGAAGGCTTCTCAGACAGACAAACTTGCCAGAACTTTTACTATGTTTCATCCCCGTTTTTAGTACCATACAAGCTAATTCAGAATTTAACATAAACATGAACGTTGTAGCTATGTGAATTAACTTTCAATAACATATTTACATAGTACAAATGCAGTTATATACCATGAGATATTCCACAATTACTAAACATTACATAGTTTCAAGATAGAATTTTGCTACTTACCAACGGGTAGGGGTTTCTTGATTTTTGCTCAAAGGAACTGATTGTTTTCATAAATTTGTAAAATATAAAGTTATGAAGAAGTTTATAAGGTGTCTCTGAGTCTCGAAACAAACATACATTAGGGGGGAAGATATATTATATTAAAAGCAAATTAAAAGGGCTGCCCAAAAAAGGGTGGCTGCCCAAATTTCTTTCTTTCATTCTCCTTTTCTGAATCACACCTTAAAACCTTGATCTCTATTAATAAGGTGTGTGCAATATATACAAGTTCATAAAAGTAAACCAAATTACACTAAGACACACCCCTCCCTATTTCATTTTTTTATAATTCACTAAAATAAATTCTTGTAACAACATAAGTTTGAGTCAAAGAGTTATAAAGTAGGGGTTGACTTTATGAAACGACCCCAAAAGTGTCCAAAAATGTGCCTTGAAAGTGCTTGAAATTGTAATTTCCATATATCTCAAAATTTGTATGTGATATTGAAAAATTCAACTTCATTTATGTGTTCATAGGGTAACATTTAGCTGGAAATGGGTCTAACCCCGATTTTAGAGCAAGTGTATCAAAATTTCAATTTTCCAAAAATTCAATTCCTAAAATCAATCCGCATTGGTACGCGACATGCAGCCATTGTGGACCTATGTAAAAATGTCCTCTGCATAGGGTCCGCATCGCGGACCAGATACGGACCTATGTTATTTTGTTGCCAGTTTTTCCAGTTCGATCAATGGCTTTTAGGTCTTGGGCCTAAGTTTTTCCATGCGTAAAAACACCGAAACTTAATCATATATCAACACCATATCATATAGGACATTCCCTAATAATCTCTCAAACACTTAGACAAATATTTCACACAAAATTCAAGTGCCAAAACTCATTCTGGAGCTTAATTATTTCACTCAAGCTTCAAGTCTCCAGTTGCTTATCAAGGAATTCTTCAAAGTCAAGGTATGTGGGCTTTATCCACTGGGTCCTTTCACCCGTTGTACCCAAGCTTCAATTTTTACATAAATCTCATTTTTCTAAGTTGATTTACTTATAGTTCTTACGCACTATGAATTTCACTATGAACTATATTAGGGTTTCATACAAATGTGACTATTTAAGCATGTTTTGAGCAATGAATCTAAACTTTAAGATTTGGTGAAGGGTTTCAATGTATTGCATGAGGGTATTACCAAGTGTTGGTGGACTGATTTACTTTAAGCTTTCTTGCATGAGTTCACTCTTGAATTGCATGATTTACACTAGCCTTACATACCCACCAAGTGTTTGATAAAGTGCCCGGATTAGGGTTCTTGAGTTATTGATGATCTATTGCATGGCCTATGAAACAAGTGAATTTATGATGATGAAAGTATGTATAAATGTGTTGATTTCATGGAAAGTAGCTATACTGTTACAAGTGACCATACCATTGATGAGGGGTATATACCTCATCCACCTTGTTGGGTGGTGGCAATCACGTACTACCATAAGTGAGGGGTATATACCTCATCCACCTTGTTAGGTGGTGGAAATCCCATACTACCATAGGTGAGGGGTATGTACCACCTCATCCACCTTGTCGGGTGGTGGCAATCCCGTACTACCATAGATGAAGGGTATGTACCTCATCCACCTTCCAAGCGGGTGACATGCATTGGATTCTGAGTACTAAGTTGCTTAGTCTATGATGATGGCCTCTTACCACATATGTAATATGTTATATGTAAGCATGTTTTACTTCAAGCATCACTCATGCATGCCATATTGCTATATGTTTATTTATGTCTAACTATGCATTTCGATTATGTTGCCTATCTCTTGTTACATTGCATCCTACATACTTAGTACATTCAAACATAATAATGCATACTCTATGCCTATGTGATGTTACCATGTAGGAACCGGAGCTCCTCACGATAATCCTCATTCTCCCCGTGGCTAGTACTATCTCTACAAAGCAAGTTGGTGATTGCTCAATTTCGGGGACAATGTCTTTGATCTTATGCTATGTCTAAAGACTCTCTCTTCCCTTTATTTTATGCTTTGCCTATGAGGGTGAGCCCGGTTGCTTGTCTTGGGGCCCGCTAAGTTCTATGTTTAGGGTATTGTTGGACAAGTTATGTAATGATGCTATAAGTTTGACTCTCCTTGAATCTTTTGATGTTTTATGAAATGAAGGACTCTATTTAGCCCCTTTGCCCTTATTTTATCTCTTAATGTTGTTTAATTCCTTCCGTCGGGTCCCCATTCTCCATGTCACGTCTAGGCCCTCGGCTTGGGTTGTGACAAACAAGGAATCAGAGCCCTAAGTTCTTAATGGTCCTTGGCATCTACACACCGCATTGATTAGAGTCTTATTCATGGTTGTATTGTGCACCACAACTACGAGTAAGAGGCTATGAGACGTTTTAGGAAATCTATCCTTTCTTCTTACTCTAGTTGTGTTATAGAAATTAGGTAAGGTTTCCCTCTAATAGATGTTCTTTGCTATGCTAGACCATGCCTAACATAAGAGGAAGAAGAGTGTGCGCACCCGAAGAGCAATCGACTCATGGAGATCTTTGGGATGCTCTCATCTTGCTAACTCAAGTTGGGGCTAATCAAGTCAACCAAGGGGCCCAAGCTCCTCGTGCTCCTACTCTGGCATCTTTGGTGAGAGACTTTATGAGGATAGACCCACCAGATTTCAATGGGTCTAAGGTGGATGAGGACCCTCAAGAGTTTTATTGATGAGGTATACAAAGTGTTATTATCGTGGGTGTGAGGTCGAAAGAGAAGGCGGAGTTGGCGGCTTACCAACTCAAGAGGGTTGCCCAAATATTGTACACTCAATGGAAGAAGGAGAAGAGGAACAAAAATGTTGTTCTAAGGGAGGAGTTTAAGGCGATTTTCCTCAACTGTTTCTTTCCTTTTGAGCTTGAGGAGGCCAAAATGATGGAGTTCATGAATTTGAAACAATGATCTATGAGTGTGAAGGAGTATGCCCTCAAGTTTAACCAGCTCTCTAAATATGCTCCACACTTGGTTGTTAACCCGAGGTCTAGTATGAATAAGTTTGTGATAGGTGTATCCAATTTGATGAGTGAAGAATATCGTACCACCATGTTGATAGGTGACATGGACTTGTCTCGACTTATGAGTTATGCCAAATAATTGGAGGGACAGAAGTTGAGAAAGAGGAGGAGTAATGAGGCTAAGAGGGCCCATTTTGATGGTAAGTTCCAAAGTCACAACAGTAGCCGGTTTTATCAAGGCCAAGGGTTCTCACATGCTCCTAAATGGAGGTTTCCCAATGATTACCCAAGGGCCAAGATGATGGTGGTGTAGTGCCTAATGGTATGTATCCAAAATATGGTAAGGGATATGGTAGCCCATGCTTAAGGGATACCAATTCTTGTTTTGGTTGTGGAGAAGTAGGCTACAAGATGATCGATTATCCACGTAATCACAATAAGTGTAAGGATGTTCCTCCACAAGGCCGGGGTGCTAATGCAGTTCTTTTGGGGAGAGGACGCCAACAAGGTGGTGCCTCAAGGAACAATCGGTTCGATGCACTCCAAGGGAGACAAGGGGTTGATGAAGTGCCTGAGTGAATGGGTTCTCTTCTATTGTTTCTCCCATGACTAAGTTGACTCAAAAGAAGGCTAAGTTTTTGTGGACCAATGAGTGTGAAAAGAGTTTCCAAACCTTGAAGAATAAGCTTGTGTCCGCTCCTATCTTGTCTCTACCGGAAGGGTTGGAAGGGTTTGTTGTGTATTATGCTGCCTCCTGGATTGGTTTGGCTTGTGTTTGATGCAAAATGGTAAGGTGATAGCTTATGCCTCTAGGCAACTTAAGGTGAATGAAAAGAATTATTCTACTCATGATCTTGAATTGGCTGCCACAACATTTGCTTTGAAAATTTGGGGTCATTATTTGTATGGAGTGCATGTTGATGTATTTACCGATCATAAGAGTATCCAATATGTGTTCACTTAAAACGTTCTCAACTTGAGATAACGAAGATGGTTAGAGCTTCTTAAGGGTTATGATATGAGTGTGCATTATCATCCCAGTAAGGCTATTGTTATGGTGGATGCTTTGAGTAGGGTGTCTATGGGTAGCCATGCTCATGTTGATGATGGGGGCAAAGAGGTTGCTAGAGAGGTTCATCGGTTGGCTAGATTAGGGGTTAGGTTGGAAAGGGTTGATAATGGTGGCATTGTGGTTGTTGATGGTTCAAAATCTTCCTAGGTAGATGAGGTAAAAGCAAAGCAAGATCTTGATCCCTCCTTGTTAGAATTGAAGGCCTTGGTGAGACAGGGCAAGGTGGAGGTTTTCTCCCGTGGGGAGATGGTTCCATTAGATACCAAGGTAGGTTGTCTATGCCTTGTGTTGATGATTTGAGAAAGAGAATTCTTAATGAGGCTCATAATTCTTCCTATTCTATCCACTCCGGTTCTACCAAGATGTATAGAGATTTGAGGGATGTGTCTTGGTTGGGAGGTATGAAGAAAGACATTACCAAATATGTATCCGGTTGTCATAGTTTCCAACAAGTCAAAACCGAACACCAAAGGTCGGGTGGCTAACCCAAGATATAGAGAATCCTACTTGAAAGTGGGAGGAAATTTACATGGATTTTGTGGTTGGATTGCCTAAAACTAGAAAGGGTTTTGATTCTATATGTTTTGTGATTGATAGAATGACAAAGTTTGCTCATTTCCTGCAGTACTTATGGGGAGAAGACTATGCTAAATTATACATTCATGAGTTGGTTAGATTGCATGGGGTGCCCTTGTATTTCATATCACATCGTGGTGCTTAGTTCACTTCTCACATTTGGAGGTCCTTCTAAAGAGGTCTTGGTACCAAGGTTAAGCTTAGTACGGCCTTTCATCCTCAAACAAATGGCCAAGCTGAGAGAACTATCCAAACTCTTGAGGATATGCTTAGAGCTTGTGTTTTTGAGTTTAAGGGTAGTTGAGATAATCATCTTCCATTGATTGAATTTTCTTATAATAATAGCTATCATTCTAGTATCGATATGGCTCCTTTTGAGGGTCTCTATGGTAGCCGTTATAGGTCACCGGTTGGATGGTTTGAGGTAGGAGAGATGGCCTTTTTGGTTCCGGACCTCGTCATGGAGGCTATGGAGAAGCTAAGGTTCATTAGAGACAAGGTTGAAAATATCCGAAAGTCATTAAGATTCCTATGCCAATGTGAGGAGAAAGGACTTTGAATATAAAGGTGGTGATTGGGTATATTTGAAGGTGTCACCCATGAAGGGTGTGGTTCATTTTGGTAAAAAGGGTAAATTGAGTCCAAGATATGTGGATCCTTATAGGGTGTTGAGGAGAATTAGTAAGGTAGCCTATGAGTTGGAGTTTCCTAGTGAAATGGACTTGGTTCATCCAGTCTTTCATGTATCCATGTTTAGGAAATGTATGGGTGAGCGGAATGCTACTATCCCATTGGATGTTTTGGATGTTGTTGAAGACAACTTGACTTATGAAGAGGTTCCAGTAGAGATCTTAGATAGACAAGTGAAGAGTTTGAGGAACAAGGATATGGTTTCTGTTGAAGTCCTTTGGAGGAATGAACAAGTTGAAAGTGCTACATAGGAGGTCGAAGCGGATACACGAAAGCGATATCCCTATCTCTTCCATTCTACTCAAGCCTAAGTTACTAATTCTAAGTCTTCTAGGCGATTTCATGTCTCATGTATCAGCGCTATATGTCATTTGCATGCATTTATATTTATGTTGACAAATTCATGGTGATTTTGACACTAATGTTGAGAAGTTTCCATATATCTCAAAATCCATATGTGATATCGAAAAATCCGACTTCATATTCGTGATTAGGGGAAAAAATTGAGTGGGAAATGAGTCTAACCCCAATTTTAGAGCAATCGAATCAAAATTTCAACTTCCCAGAAGTTTGATTTCCAAAATCAATCAGCGTTGGTACCATGACGTGCAGCCATTGTGGACTTGTGTAAAAATGTCCTCCCTGTTGTGTCCACGTTGTAGACTAAACACGGACCTATGTTATTTTGTGCCAATTTTTCCAGTTAAGTCTAAGGCTTTTGGGTCTTGGGCCTAAGTCTTCCCATGTGTAAAAACACCTATACTTAGCCATATTTCAACATCATATCATACAAGACATTCCCCAATACTCTCTCAAACACTTAGACAAATATTTCACTAAAAATTCAAGTGCCAAAACTCATTCCGGATCTTAAGGATTTCACTCAAGCTTCAAGTCTCCATTTACAATCTTCATCAAGGAATTCTCCAAAGTCAAAGTATGTGGGTTTCATCCATTGGGTCTTTTCACCCATGATGCCCAACCTTCGTTTTTACATAAATCTCATGTTTCTAAGTTGATTTACTTATGAGTCTTATTTACAATGAATTTGACTATGAACTATGTTGGGGTTTTATAAAAGTGTGACTGTTTAAGCATGTTTTGAGCTATGCATCTGGTATGTACTTTGAGATTTGATGAAGCGTTTCAATGTATATTGCATGAGGATATTACCAAATGTTGGTGGTTTTATTTACTTTTAAGTTTTATCGCAGATTTCACTCTTGAATTGCATGATGTTACACTAGCACTACACACCCACCAGGTTTGATTAAATGCCAGGATTAGGGTTCTTGAGTTATTGATGATCTATTGCATGGCCTATGAGACAAGTGACTTTATGATGATGAATGTATGAATATGTTGATTTCATGAAAAGTAGCTACAGTGTTACAAGTGACCATATCATGATGAGGGGTATATACCTCATCCACCTTGTTGAGTGGTGGAAATCGTTGTACTATCATGGGTGAGGGCTATGTACCACATACACCTCATTGGGTGGTGGCAATCCCGTACTATCGTAGGTGAGGGGTATGTACTTTATCCACCTTGTCGAGTGGTGGAAATCTCGTAATACCATACATGAGGGGTATGTACTTCATCTACCTTCTAAGTAGGTGGCATGCCTTGGATTCTGATTACTAAGTTGCTAGGTCTATCATGATGGTCTCTTACTACATATGTAATATGTTTTATTCAAGCATGTTTTACTTCAAGTATCACTCATGCATGCCATATTGCTATATGCTCATTCATTGCCTGACTATGCATTTCGATTATGTTGCCTATCTCTTGTTGCATTGCATCCTACATACTTAGTGCATTCAAACGTACTAATGCATACTCTATGCCTACGTGATGTTACCATGTTAGAACCAGAGCTCCTCACGATCATCCTCATCCTCCCCATGGCTAGTGCTATCTCTACAAAGCAAGTTGGTGAGTCCTAAATTTTGGGGACAATGTCTTTGATCTTATGCTATGTACAAAGACTCTCTCTTTCATTTATTTTATTCTTTGACTATGAGGGTGAGCCCGGTTGCTTCCCTTGGCTCCCGCTGAGTTCTATGTTTATAGGTGTTATTGGACAAGTTATGTAATGATGTTATAATTTTGACTCTTCTTGACTCTTTTGATGCTTTATAAAATGAAGGACTTCCCTCAGCCCCTTTGCCCTTATTTCTAATCTCTTAATGTTGTTTAATTTCTTCCACAACCAAGGATGTGCAATGATATGTTAAGAGGCTTTTTTGGGGTCCGGTCAGGTCCCCATAAGTCGTGTCACATCTAGGCCCTAGGATTCGATCGTTACGTTTTATATAAAAGGAGTATTTTTTTCAAAGTGAATATGTGATTTAATAATTAGGGCATTATAGTTAGCCCCTTGTAGTTGATCAAATAGGTCAACTATCCTTCTTAGGGGATACTTTTTCTTCATGTTGACCTTATTAAGTTGTCAGTAGTCGATGCATATTCTAAGTAATCCATCCTTCTGCCTCACAAACAACACCGGTGCACCCAAGGCAACTTATTAGGCCTTATAAATCCCTTCTCCTATAAGTCTTTCAATTGAATCTTTAACTTTTTCAACACTGTCGGGGCCATTCAATAGAGAGGAATGAAAATGGGCTGAGTGTCGAGGAGGAGGTCTATACCAAAGTCTATTTCCCTTTTGGGAAGGATACCAAGAAGTTCATTGAGAAAGACATCAAAAAACTCATTGACCATCGAAACCAACTTAATAGAAGGGAATTTATACTCGACATCCCTAACCTGCACAAGATGATAAATGCAACTTTTGTAGATCAACTTTTGAGCCTTAAGAAAGAGATAATCCTACTCTTGACCACCGAATCACGACCTTCACACTCAAGGACAGGTTGATTAGGGATTCGGAATCTAACCTAATGAGTCTTACAATCAATAGTACCATGATATGCATGTAACCAATCCAACCCAAGAATGATGTTAAAATCTACTATATCAAGTTCAAAAAATTACAAGTCATAACTTTATGCAATTTAGACATGGGACAACCCCAATAGATTTGTTTAGTAAAAATGGACTCACCGGTGGGGGTAGACACCTTAAAGGGTTCACATAACAATTTTGGACACACATGAAGCCTATTAGAAATAAATGGAGTGGAAAAAGAAAGAGTGGTGCCCGAATCCAATGAAGCATACTCATCAAAATTGTAGATCTTTAATATACCACTAAAAACATCGGGCATCTCATTGACCTTTGCCTCCCTTGAAGGGCATAAAATAGTTTGTACTGCGGAGCACCTCCTTGTTTGCGACCTTGTGCCTTTGATCACCAAGGGAACCTTGTCCTTGAACATGACCATCCCTAGCCTTGTTTGGACAATTCACAATCTTGTGGTCCATTTTGCCACATCCGAAGCAAGCACCCGCATCTCTATAGCACCTACCGTAATGATTTTTTCCACTCCTTTCATGCCTACAAATAACTTG
>JAPFFP010048499.1:0-32208 GCA_026153255.1 Solanum medicagineum
AGTTTCTTCACAATTGAACCAATACCTCAAGGGCACTTTACCAAGCAATATAATTCAAAATCCAAAGCATGATGGGTATTACATGGAGATCGTGACGAGAAGTGGTAAAAGTAGCATAGATCCCCCTATGCCGATGGTTGCGGATGAAGCTGGTGAGAAGGGTATTGATAACCAAGTTGTAGATGAGGAAAAAGGTTTGGAGAGTGATGGGATGCAAAGCGAAGAAGTAAGAGAGCAAGAAAAGGCTAAGATGATCCCAAAACCTCCTCCACCCTACCCTCAAAGACTTAAGAAGAAGGAGAAGGATGGCATATTCAAACACTTTTTCTCGTTACTAAAGAAATATTCCATCAACATTCCCCTTCTAGATGCTTTAGAAATACATGAAGAATTTGGTTACAAAGAAGCGCACATTGATCCAGGAGCTTTCGCAAGAGCTCCAATAAAGTAGTGCCATCATGACCAAATGCCTTGCCCAAAAGCGTTAGGATCCCAGTGCATTCACTACTACTTGTACAATTGGTAATGTGGAATTTGCAAGAGCAGTGTGTGACTTAGGAGCAAGAATAATTCTAATGCCTCTTTCTATGTTCAAAAATCTTGGTCTTGGTACTCCTACTCCCATGAGAATGCGGTTGCTCATGGCAGATAGAACCAAAAAGAAGCCGGAAGGGATAATATTTGATGTGCTTGTAAAGGTTGATAAATTCATCTTTCTCGCGGACTTTGTGATCCTTGATTCTGAGGTTGATTTCGAACTCCCCATTATATTGGGAAGACCATTTCTAGCCACCAAAAGAGCCTTAGTGGATATGGATTCTGATCAACTTCGATTCAGGGTCAATGATGCAGAAGTTGTGTTTGACATCCACCAATTAATACAATATTCAGATGAGTTTAAGAACAAAGTTTCGGCTATTGAAGATTTTCTATGATGGGTGATGACAAAGTCGAGCCACGGCATTAAACAAGGCACTTCTTGGGAGGAAACCCAAGTATCTTTGATGTTTTTGGCTTGATTTTAAGTTCATTTTGGTTCTTTGAATTGTTAGGTCATAGATTGATGTTTATTTTGAGTGTTAAAACATTGATTCAACTGTGTTATTTTTGAAATTTGTGTATTTTTAGGTTTGGTTTGCTGGTATTAAGAAAGGGTTGAAAGTTTGAAGGAATTGCATTTGAAGCAACCTCTACAATCAGGCCTACTAGTCGTAGAACATATTACAGTTCGTAGTCATGCCTCGTAGAGGGAAACAATGATGAATGGAAGTTGGCACACACACTAAGAGCCAACCTTACGATTCATAGGGTCCACTACGAGTCAAAAGTGGGGTTTGTACTGCCCAGGTATGAATTCTAATTTTTCCAAGTGTTAAGGTCTGCTATGAGACCAGGACCTACGAGTCATAGGAAGGCCTACGACTCATAATCGGGGTTTCGAGCCCCTAAATATAGAATTTCTAAAGTCGACTCGGTTGAGTATTTTAGGGGTCAAATATACAATCGACCCCTTATTTCCCTCATTTAAATGGTTTTTCTCCCCCCAAAAGCTTCCAAACACAATTTTCTACTACTCCAACTAAATTTCCACCATTTTCCGGTGACATTTATGGTGAGTTCGCTACCTTAGGGTTCGGCACCTTCGTCTCTCCCCTCATTGCGCTTTATTGCTCTCTGTCTTCTCACATGGTATGTTCTCTTAGTTAATTTAGCACTCTTATATACTGATGTTATGAATATGGTTAGATTTTTGTGTACTTGATGAAGATTTTAAATATACCCATGAGATGATGACTGTGCGAACATGAGAAGCAGGGTTTGGTTTATTTTGAGTGCCTGTAGTGTTGTTTTGAATGATGTAATCACCTTTGCTATTTGGTTGTGGTGTGACATGTTGATCATATATGTTTATAGCATGATTGTTTTGGGTGATCAATTTGAATGCCTGTCGGAGTTGGAATTTGGGGCTGACGGTGTGTTCAAATAATATCATTTGGGTATAGCCTTGCTTAGACTTGTTTTGAACTCTCTTGAATCTCCACTGTTGTGTACAGTTATCGATGTTTATAAGTTTGGAGAACAAGTTCTCTTGGCTATTCCTCGAAGATGAGTAGGAACTGTTATTTGATCATGTTGTGCATGTATAGAATTTTGGGGGATGAGTGTTGATTCGGGGTTATCATGATTTTGTATTGGGATTACCTGTGTGCTCGAAATATTATTTAAATTCTTTCTTCAATGTTGTTTACTTTTATTTTTGATGATTTGTTGGGTTGTGTGGAAAGGTTACAGGCACCACATATGCCTTCTGTTTTTCTACTACAAGGACCTCCTACGACTTGTAGGTCACCCTATGAGTCAAAGTGGTCCCTTGTAGGAGGCTACAGTCACTATGGTCCCTTAACACTTACCATAAGAGACCCATCTATGACTCGTAGTAACTACTACAAGTCATAGTGAGGGACTCGTAGGACTTGCCTTGTTCTAAAATTGTATTCTATGACCTACTACAAGCCCAGGTTACGACTTGTAGGACCTGCCTTGTTCTAAAATTGACTCGGTACAATTTTGTTTCTTTTGTTAGTTTTTGCTATTCTTTGTTTGTTCTCTAGCGTAAGTCCTATTTGATTAAACATTATGGTGCTCATTTTATGTTATGGGGTTTAATTTTTAGGAAATATGCCTCCAAAGGACAAACAAGGTATCCAAGCTTTCAAGAGGAAGTTAGTTGATGAGTCTTCCAAGACTGAGCAATCTGAGGGATCTGTAGAAGTCCACATAGTCCGAATAGACCCCGAGGAAAACGTGCCTCAAACTTGAGCCCTCACTGCACAGGCCCCGATATACATGGATAGACCCTCCCAATCTAAAGAGTAGGGTAATGGTAACGGGTCCGATAGTAGTTCGCACCACAGATGACTCCCACTCACACTAAGACATAATCTGAAGAAGCATTACATGCTGATTAGGAGGAAGTAGAGTCACGGCCTCCGGCCGACCTAAGATAGGGCATCCTTGGGATGAAGTCAATCTATGATAAAGGATTGTAGCCAAAAGGACAGGCAGTTCCACGAGGAGTCGAGGCTGAATGACTTCGGGTTGAATAAGGTTCTAGGTTTAGATGCTGAGATCGATAGACACGGGATAAGGTGGGTTTCATAGCTATTGGGCAAGTACGCCCCTTATCTAGTCGAGGTGTTCTATGCAGCCTACTCCACTACTCTTCTACGTGATCTCCCCAGGAGCAAAAGCTATTGACCAACCTAGATTATGAGAGGTATTAGTTAGTGGTCACATAGTGGACATCTCAGGAGAGACGATTAGGAGGGTTCAATTCAGGCCGAACTACAGGGTACCTCGTTCCACCATAGAGTATGATGATAGAATTGCAAAGATGAGGAAGCCGGTGAGCGAGAAGAATGTTTAGGTAAAAGTTGAGCTGCTCAGGTAGATCGCCAGCCAGATATGCGAGGAGTGTCAGTGTGTGAAATCCCACCTCTTTTTCCCAACAAAGTTTTGTGGTCTCTTATCCGTTGGTGCATCAGGCCTACTTTTACGGATAATGTGATAACCTTGGAGAGAGTTGTACTACTAGACAGTATTTTAGCTGGCTATGAGATTGATTAGGCCAGAGACATGCCCGAGCAGATCCACGAGTCGGCGTTTCGTACCCAGGCCTCATTGCCTTTCACCATCCTTATACATAGCTTGTGTAATAAAACAGGGGTATGTGTCTCCCTCTACTTGGACCCATATATAGAGGTCATGCGCACCATGGATCCCAGCCTGATTGAGGCTGATGAAAACCCGGTGAGCCTACAGCGAGCAACCTCTCCTCCTATTTCAGATCCAATTCCTCTAGAGCCGCAGACTCAGGAGACGATTCTAGCAACCACCATTTCTACTCTAATTTCTTTTTAGCCGCCTCGAGCTGTTGATACAGACGTGATGCCATCCTCGGACATACCTATACCAACACCTTCCACTAATCAAGTTGATTCTGCAGACTATCCTCTTATGTCTGCTTTTGCTTTTCAAGCTTTGGTGTGCAGGTTAGCGAAGATAAAGCTCCAGATGAGTAGGATGATGAGCTAGATCAAACCTTGGGTTCGTCAGACAGTCCAAGAGTCAGAGGAGAGGGCTAAGCCAAGCACTACTGAGATGGTAGATCAGAAAGATAGAGCGATGGATGCCAGAGTAAATGCCTTTGCATATAGGGTCCAGAAGAGACTCTAGGATTCACGGCTTGCCGACATGGTTGCTGTAAAGGATGAGTTGGCCAAGTTCAAGGCCGACCTGTTAAAGATGTTAGCGGCTCCGATAGCAGCATTGGAGGAGGCACCGGTGGGTGATGATGTATTTATCTTATCCGATGACTGCCCGCATGCCCACTGAAAAAGGCCCCTCGAGAGTGATGATGCAGCCGTTAGCCCGAAGAGACCCAAAACTGATGAAGAGGTTGCAACACTGGAGGAGCAGATTACTGATGTAGTGGTGCAAAAGGCATTAGCTATGGCAACTATAAGGAAAGACCAGGAGCAGCAAATAGCACAGGGAGCTGGGAGCTCAGGTACAATTACAACCCAGACCATTGAGGAGGACATTGGACCCGAGGACCCCCAGGACTAGATAGATGCCAGTGCTTGAGCACCATGTGTTTGATACTTTTTATCCCCCCCCACCTTATTGTTATTTTTGGATACTTTGTTCTCTTTATGCTTTTCTTTAGACAATTTGTTTTATTATTACTTTTACGGATGTTTTATTTTGGATATTGGGTTTTCATCTAACTTGTCGGATGATTGTTTCCCATTTTGTATTTTTAAAGGTTTATATATATATGGGAAGTTACGGATTAGGGTGAAGTCTGAGTAGCCTTTAGTCCATAACTCCCCCTATTTTTGAACCCAAGGTTTTCTCATTGTGTTTCTTTTTCCTTGTCGATGTTTTAATGTCTGTTGAACCAGCATGTTTAGGTAGTGTAGATAAGTTGTAGATATATAGTAGTTACTATCTTTTGGCATGTATACAATCTTGAAATGTTTTATCAACCTTGCATATGATTATTTAGCAACCTTGCATATGATTATTTAGCAGGGTTTGTTCTGATAAGAAGAAGGCACGTTGATGCTTGAAGCATGACCTCTGAGTCTATGTTGATTGTGCATGTGATAACATGTGTGTGAGGTTATTTTGTCATATTGCATTTTGTACCGACTCAGAACTTGCCTTGTTACTCTAAGATTGAAGTAGAGATGTGGTTGATTGGGAAACCGTCTCAGGCCTTTGTTCTTTTAAATTATCCCACTTATGCCTAAATGACATACCAAATGTAGTAGTTAATCCTTTGTTCCAAATGTTTGAACTTTACATGTATCTTTTCTTTTCTTGAAACCTAGCTAGTCTAGTTTTATTTTGTGAAATACCTTGATATTAGCCCTAGTATATACTTGAACATGTGAACCTTGATTGATGCAAAAAGCCTAAGTTGAGGGTGTCTAACAAAAGTGGCCCTAGTTTAGGGAATAGATATTGTGTACTTCACCTCAGGGTAAAAGCTTAAGTTCAGGGTGGCCTTTATTGTGGTAAAGTAATGAAAATGAGGTGGTTAGTTGGGAAGGAAAGAAAGAAGAAAATAATCATGTACCGAGTGAGAGAAAAAGAAAAGAAAAGTGTCTTGGATTGAAAAGAATAGCAAAATGAGTTCAAAAATAAGTCATAGCTGAAAAGAAAAAAAGGGAGCCACCTAGAAGAGCTTGAAAAGGAAGAATGAGGGAGAATATAGTGAAAATGGTTGAGTTATGGATGTAAAAGTGTTGAAAAATGTGGTTCAAGGATAGCTTTTAGTTACTACTTGCCTAAAATCCCATACCAAAACCTATGCGCCTACGTTACAAGCCTATTAAGTCCTAAAGTGATCCTAGTTCAACTAATTGACATTCTGGAGTTTTAGTATAGTGGCAAGCCTATTGTGTTGGTAATCATGCATGAATTTCATTTGTGAGAGTGAGAATGCTTGCACAATCACCGAACTTCAATTGCTTTTTAAGTGTAATATAAGGACTTCTTTTTTGTGAGGACATTTGCATTGCATGATTGACATTTGACTTGTTAAGTGACTGTTGATTGATGATACTCCTTCACTTGTCAGAGTTGGATTGTCAGATACATCATTATGTCTTGGTTTGCTTGGTATCTTTGTAATCAAGTTTTGAAAATAAGTTACATACCTGAATTGGAGTTAAGGGATGTATATGCCATTAGTATAGTTGGTATGTGTTTCTTATTGTCTACTTTGATCGAGTCGTCGCTTGAGGGCAAGCAACAGTTCTAAGTTGAGGGTGTTAATGTTCTGTCAAAATACAACACATTTGATGCCTAAAATAAGGGATTTTGCAAGTTCTTAATCTGACATTTTATGATTTTTATATGTTTTTGTGTTGTTCTTGTAATAAATATAGGTTGGCATGATTTTGGGAGAAAATTGCAGATTTTGTTGAAGCATAAGACATAGGAACCACCCTACAAGTCGTAGCCCCAGCTACCATTCTTAGGGTTGCCTCATAGCAAGAAAAAGTGAGAAAATCAAGAATTTGCAAAGTGAAGGTCAGCCGTACAAGGACATCCTACGAGTCGTAGGTCTCACTACAACTCGAATAGGTGGGGGTTGTAGCAAGGAACAATGAGCTAATTGTTTGGACGAAGAACTGAAGGCCTATACTACGAGAAGAGCATACGAATCGTAGCCCAAGCAATGGCTCGTAACAGTGGGTCATAGCATTCAAGTCCAAAATACCGAATGCTGACTATAAACCCCTATTATGATTAGTAGAAAGTCACCCTACGAGTCGTATCTGCTAGACGTAATAGCTGTCAGTTGTATTTTCTATTTACTTTTTAGGGTGTTTTTGTCAATGGTATAAATAGTTAATATTAAGGTTTTAGCAGAGGACTTTTGAAAAATTCTTCAGACTCCATCACCTTGAATATTCTCTCTAGAATATTTCTAGGGTTTAGTGTAGATTTCATTTTTTAATTTGAAGACCCATTTTGGGGGATTGAAAAATCATATTGTACTCATGCTCTATTAATCGTAAAATTGTGGTTTTCAACTTGAAGATGTCTTTGTTCTTCATTGTTTTGGGTAATCTCTCAACTATGTCCATATTGATTGTTGTTGATTTTGCCTTAGCCATGAGTAGCTAAGCACCCACAACTTGGGGTTGTGGGAACCATGAGTAGTTGACTTGAAATAACCTAGACTTTGTGCATTTCTTTAATGGGGTTTTTGTATGTTTTGTTTATTTCCCTTCGCTTTGATTGTTGTTTGGTTGTGGCCAACACCGAACCCTGCCAACTATCACAATCTCGACCAAGGTAGTAACGAATAGGAAAAGGGAAGTAGATGATAGGATTCTGTTGATGTGTTCTCATCTTATAAACCAAACTTGACCAAGGGAGGTTGACTGGGACAATGGGTAACAGTTAGTTTGCACACCATGGTTGTCGACCAAGTGCCATGGTGAAATTCGATGTTCACCTTCACAAGAGCTGGAAGAATCTAAGTTATCATCCTGCTTGCAAATTCATAATTAGAGTTGTGTTATCTAGGGTAATTGAGTCAACAAATCATGGGGAACACAAATCCCAAGTTGTCCCTTAATTTGATTGTCTTCTTGCATAAATAGTGTAGCGATTATTTTTTGTTCTTCATTTTGAATCACAAATCCCCCCTATTTTAGAGAATATAGTGATCAATGCTTGAAATGATTGTTAGTGGATCAACTTAGTCAAGCCTCGTATTCCCTATGGATTTGACCCTAACCTCTGGTTAGGTTTATTTCTGACTGCGATTGCTTTATGTTGGAGCGTGAACATCAATACCTATTCTTTAAGAAGACCTAATTATACTAGCCTTGTTAGTTGTAAAAACTTGAAATTGGCCCTGGTCCTTCCTTGAACATTATGCATCTTGACTAAGGTAAAAAGCCTAAGTTGAGGGTAGCTACCATAGTTTTCCTGGTTTTGAAGATGGATATTGT
Organism: Solanum medicagineum; assembly: GCA_026153255.1. Lineage (NCBI taxonomy): Eukaryota > Viridiplantae > Streptophyta > Magnoliopsida > Solanales > Solanaceae > Solanum > Solanum medicagineum. The sequence goes on from JAPFFP010048499.1 coordinate 8,043, forward strand.
GCACCTCAACACAGGACAAAAGCCTAAGTTGAGGATCATTGGTTAAGGGTGAAGTGCAAAAATGAGGGGCTGAACTAGTGATATAAAGGAAAAGGGGAAAATCATGTACTAGGTGCAAGGAAAAAAAAGTGATGCCTTAATTGTGAGCTAAAAAGCAAAATGAAGTGTAAAAACAAGGTAAAACGCTGAAAAATGAAAAGAAAACACCCAGAAAAGCTTGAAAATAGGAAAAAGAGATAATAAGGTGAAAATAACAAGAGTTTGTACGGGACAAGTGTAGAAAAATGCAGTGTCAAGGAGGACCTTTAGTCACTATTCTCCCATAATATCATACCAAAGCCCCCTGAGCCTACGTTACAAGCCTAGAAAGTCCTCAAGTGATCCTAGCGCAGTTAGTTGAAGGTCTGAATCATTAGTATAGGGGAAAACCTATGGCATTAGACATTATGCATGAATATCTTTTATGAGAATGAGTGATCTTGCATAGTCCCAAGGATAGACATGAAAGTGTCGTTGAGTGTCAGATATGGGACTTCTTTCTGTGAGGGCACTTCCATTGCATTGTTAACACTAGACTTGTTCAGTGATTGTGGATTGTTGATAATACCTTGCTTGTCATAGTTGTGTTGTCACATGCACCAGTTTGTATTGGTTTTCTAGATATTTATCTGATCCTATTTTAAAAAGTTGGTGTGGGTATCTGAGTTTGAGATTTGGGTGATATATGCTATCTGTTTGAGGTCTGTGTTTACTGTATTATCTATATAGATTGATCCTGTCACTTGAGGAGAAGAAACAATTTCAAGTTGAGGGTGTTGATGTGCTACCAAAATACAACACTTTTGATTCTTAAAGCTTAGAATTTTGTGTGTTCTCAATGAGATGCTAGTTGGTTTTATGTGTTTTTGTGTTTATATTTGCAGGATTGTAGGTTGGCCTTGATTTTAGGAAAAATTGCAGAAGTTTCTAGTTTTTGCTATTATACGAGACCCATTATGAGTCGTAGGGTGATTTCGTGAACAATTCCAGTGAGAGGCTATTTTCTGAAGTTTATTCTATTAACATGCAGACGAGTCATAAAAGGTTTTACAAGTCGTAGAAGATAGTTCGTGCCCTGAGGATAACAGATTAGGACTTTCTGATGTTTCATCAGACGAAACCCCCTTTATGGGTCGTAAACTACTTTAGAGTAGTAGAGGGCTGTCGTCGAGTTAAAGTCAAATTTTTCAGCAGCTTACTATGAGACCCCAATTACAGACCGTAAATACGACCCGTAAACACCTTTTTTATGGTGTGCCGACAATTTCTCCTGTTTATTTTAGGATATGTATTTTACTTAATATAAATAGGTTTTTAGGTTATTTTTCATAAGTCTTCGCCTAGTAATTAGAGAACTCAGTATTTAAACAGAGAAAATTGTAAGATCATGCTGAAGAGTCTTTTAGAACACTTGTGTTTGAATTTCATCTTTAACATTATGATTCTTATTAAAGTTGGATTTGTTTGTTCTTTATTCTATTGTGTAATTGTTCAGTTATGTTTTCTCAATCCATAATTCTTGCATCTACACAAAGCATATGTAGCTAAATTCATAACTAGGGTTGTTGGAACCATGAAGAACTAACAAAGTAAAATCGGATAATTGATAATTCTTGGAAGGTGTATATGTATGTTTTAATTAACTCTCTTAGTTTTGCATGTTTTCTAGTGATGGCCAACATTAGAACCTGCCTAGTGCTACTGATTAGACCAAGGTAGTAATTAATAGGAAAAAGAGTTTAATCAATAGGATTCCATTGATGTGTTCTCGTCTAATCAACAAAACTGAGGGGAGGTTGTACTGGGGCTAATAGGTGGGTTAGTAATGGACACTATGGAGATGGGACAAGTTGCATAGTAAATTTTCACCTCTCACCTTTGATAAAAGGGCTTGGTGAACATAACTTAGCGTACTGTATGCTATACATAAGAAAAGAATTAATTTATCCGGTGATACTGAGTTGGCAAATCATGGGGAACACAATATGCTATTTTCTCTTTAGATTGACTTCTCTCTTGTGATAGTTAGTTTAGTTATACTTCTCATTGATTATTGCAAAACCCCCCCTCTTTGGGGAAGTAAGTTGGTTAACCATTCGAATTTCAATCAGTGAATATTCTTGAGTTTATGTATTCCCTGTGGGTTTGACCCTAATCTTTGTTAGGTTCTATTTCTTGATAGTGACCCATTTATCCTCTAAAAATAAGGTGTAACTTTGGTGACATCACGTTCCCAATGAGAAATTGACCCTAACATCTAAAGTTGGGTTATTATGCTGATGACGACCGCTCCTGTTTCTTTTGAGTAGTCAGGTTGAGCGACATTAAAAAATGGCACCGTTGTTAGGGAACAATAGGTGAATTGAGTTTATCTAGGAGTTGTAGTTTATGATTTTTGATTTGACTAGTGAGTACTTTTGTTTTCTTTGTTTTTGATTTTATTATATGGCTAATTGTGATGAAAACTTGTTTGGTGAATGTAAGGCTTTTTTCTATCTGCTTTATAGTATTGCTCTTCATGGTGAGCAAAATGGTGTTAATAATGTGAAAGGGGATGAGAATATTGTGAATCAAGATTGCCTCACAGACTTGAGTCTTAGACTTGCCAAAGAAGTGACCGAAAGACACCAATTGCTCAACATAAGGGATGACCTCAAGATCTTATTTGTTGCCAGAGGTTTCGAATGGGAAGTTGATGTTTTGGAGGTTGACTTGAAACTAAGCAACCAAGGTAGTGAGGCTCCTAGATCAACAGTGATCAATCAAGAAATAGAGTCTCAAGAAGTGGGAGTGGTGATTGATATGGAAGACATATGGAGCTAATGCATGTCATCAAGGTTGATAATCATCCAAGAGGAAAAGCTTGAGGAGATGATACTAAAGTTGCAAGAAAAAGCCTTGGAAATCTTAAACGACAACTTTAGTCCATTTGAAGTTGGGAGTGTTACCTATTTGGAGGTTAAAAAATGTGAATATCAATTCGAAGATGGCCTTTTGACACTCCCATGTCTACCCAAGGAGCAAAAAAGGAAAGTTGATGTCAAGTTGGGTAGATAATTCAAGTCCTCAAAGTGGAGAGATTGGTGGAAAATGTGGATGGTCTCTTGAAGTCGCCCAACTTACACCTCCATTTAGAGGATAAAACGATCGTTCACAAGATGTAAAACCTAACCAAGGTTAGGGTCGAACCCAGTGGAATACATAGACTCCAACGGAATTCATCAATAAGCAATTCAATTATTTAAGCAACTCAATTCCCCGATGAGGGGGGGGGTGTTGCAATGTTCAACTAGAAAATAAACTAAACTAACTATCAAGAGACAATCAATGCTGGAGAGCAACTAGGGTATTGTGTTCCCTATGATTCCCCAACTTAGTATCGCCGGATAAACCAATTCATATCTAGTGTATAGCATGCAGGATGGTAATTTAAGTTCACCAAACCCTTTGGTCTAGTTGAGAGGTGAATTTCACTATATTACTTGGCCCATCTCCATAGTGTGCAATACTAACCATTACCTATAAGTGCCAGTCAACCCACTTGGCCCAGTTCAGTTGATTAGACTAGAACACATCATCGAATCCTATTAATCAATCTCTTTTACTATTCATTAGTACCTTAATCGGGAAAGTATCACTAGGCGGGTTCTAATATTGACCGCCATTAGAAAACAAGCAAAATGAAGAGAATTGATTAATGCATGCATATACCCAATCAAAGAATTGCAAACTATCCGGGACTACTTTGTTAGATATTCATGGAAACCGCAACCCTAGTTGTGGATTTAGCTACTCATGGTATGGGTAGGTGAAGAAATTATGAATTGATGAAACATGATTAAACACTTAACCAGTTGATTTGAGAATCAAGTAAATCCAAAATTGATTGAGAATCACAAGTCTAAAGATCAAATTAATTCATAAGTGTACTCTCCTCCAAGTATTGAGGTCTCAAAGTACAAAACCCTAAAAGTACTCCCTAATGACATTCTCTATTGTATTGTACTGAAAAACCACCTAAAAGTCTATTTATAGTGATTGATTAAAATTAAGTCGTAAAAGAATTGAAAAACTAGTCGGCAAACTCTATGAATGGTACTTACGACTCGTAGTGTCTTTTACGAGCCTTAATCAGGGTCTCGTATTCAGCTCTTGAGATCTCGGACTTCTCTTCTATGAACCATTTTCATGACTCGTAAACTGATTTACGACTCACACTTTAGACTCATAGTCTTTAACTACTTCAACTCATTCCTCTCTGGAAATCTTCACGAACCTATCTATACGACTCGTAGAATACTCTATGACTCGTATAGAGGTCTTGCGGACTTCAACTTCAGATCTCACCCTTCACTGGAATTTGTCACAGAACTACCTCTATGACATATAGACTGCTCTATAGGGTCCCGTAAAATTACCAAAAACTAGTAAACTCTGAAACTTTTTCCAAAGTCATGCCAACCTGCTTTTCGACAAAACTAAACACAAAAACACATAAAAATCATAAATGTCACATTGGGAACACACAAAATCCTAAGTTTTAGTTATCAAAAATGTTGTTTTTTAATATCACATCAACACCCTTAACTTAAAATTACTACTTGTCCTCAAGTGACGACTCAATCTATATAGACAATACAGTAACACATATACCTCAACTCAATGGTATACATCAGATCGATAGGCTTGCCCCTATACTCATGACTTAGGCCTTCAACTAACTGGACTGGGATCACTTTAGGACTTTCTAGGCTTGTAACGTAGGCTCATGGGATTTTGGTACAATATTTTAGGAAAATAGTGACTAATGACCCTCCTTGAAACTGCATTTTTCCACACTTTTGCCTCACCAACTTTGTCAGTTTCACCTTATTCTCCCTTTTTCCTTATTTAAGCTTTTCCGAGGCTTTCTTCTCATTTTTCAGCTTTTTCCTCATTTTTACAGTTCATTTTACTTTTTGGCTCAATCTACAATGTTTTTCATTTTTCTTGCACCTGGTACATGCTTTTTCTTTTTTTTTTCTCCTCTTTCCAAACTCACGTCCTTATTTTTGTGCTTCTCCTTTACACCGGCTACCCTCAACTTAGGCTTTTATCCTGTAGTGAAGTACATGATATTTGTTACATGAACCAGGGCAACTTTTGATAGCCACTCTCAACATAGGATTTTTGCCTCACTCAAGGTTCACAATTCTCAAGGAAAGACCAAACCCAATTTCAAGGTTTTTCACTGGACAAGGTTAGTCTAGTTAGGTGTTTTAGAAAGAATTGGTACATGAAGGATCAAATATTTGGAACAAGGGATAAAACTTCATTAGGTTGGTCATTTTAGGCTAAAGTGGACTAATAAAGAACAAAGACCCAAGATCCCTTCCTAATCCATTTAATCTACAATCTAGCTTAGAGTAATAATGCAAGTTCTGACTTAGCACAAAATACATGAATCTGGCAAAATAGGTTCACTCTTACATGGCATTACACAAATTATGAATAAGAAACTCACAGATCGTGCTTCATATCTTAAATTACCCTCACTTATTAGAACATATATTGCCAAACACCTAAAAATGCATGGTTGCCATCTAACTACTAATCCATAAATTTTGGTGGGTACAATTTTTCAAAACAAAACATAAAAACATGCTATATGCCATAAGTTTTAGTACTATATGTTACAGATATTATCTGAACATCCTGAATGTTTCGGTTCAACAGAAATTAAATATCCATGAGAAAAAAGAACACATGTAAGAATACCTTGGGATTAAATTTTGGGGTAGTTATGGACCACAAGCTACTTAGACTTCACTAAGGCCCATAACTACCCACACCCCATCGTTGTGCACTGTCCTAATGCACAAAATCAATCATAAATAGAAAGTAAGGGTGTCAAAACATACCTCAGGTGCCTAAGCGCCAGTCTATGGCTGAGTCTTGCCACCCTCTCCCTGTTGGGTAGTCTCCACAACTGTAGTAATCATTCCGGAGGGGCCAATACCTCTTAACCTATCATGTATACGAGCTAGCCTCATCTCCCCCTCGTGCTTCGATGTCCTCAAGGCGAGCTCAAGATCCTCTTCCTCATCCTCTGAGAGCTTTGCACATATATTTCTCTCCTTTAGCTCCTCATCCGTGCAAGGTCTATTCCCGAGGGAAACCCCTGTAGGCTCCTTAGAGGTAAATAAATCAAACACTGGCATCGGAGATGTCTACTATGGTAATGTAACTAGTGCCACAAGTGATGCTTTCAAGTCAGTCCTAAGAACTCTTTCTTCAAGGCTAACAAATCTAAAGGTCGGGCCTCGGCCAATCTCTTCTCACCCTCTCCTTGAAGGCATCGATACGGACATCCACCATAGAAATATAGTGTTGAATAGTGTAAATAATGAATGCCTGCCTCCTTTTCTCTGAGTCTGAGATAGCCTGCGACACCTCCGGCCTAATCTGCTAAAAGAGCTGAGTCAACTAAGACTCAGCATGTGATAATCTTCGCGTCATGGCTGGAATAAAAATAGCAGACACATAGACCAAGCCTGATGTAGGAATCTGTGATGTAGTGGCCTCTAGTGCGGTAGCAGCTACAGTGGGACCCCTCTCAATGGCTGCCTCAAGATGTGGGGTCCTCTCCTTTATTTTCGGAGTAGTAGTAGTAGTAGTAGGGGCAGTCACCGAACCCTCAAGTGGTAGCATCGGGATGATCATTTGTGGTGGTGGTGGAGGCTTTGCTCGCCTGATTGCCACCAAGTTCTCATCAGCCTTAATCAGGTTGGGCACCAAAGTATGTTGAGCCTCAACTAACCGGTCTAATTGTTGCACAATTTCCACCCTAGACTTGACACAGTCTGTAGATCAAAACAGGAGATGGTATGGAGGTGGCCCTGTTCAGTGCTAACTCATGTATTTGCTCTACTATAAGTCAGGCCCAATCTATATGATAGCCAGCCATGATGCTGGCAACCAGTATTGCACGCTCTGGCATAAGAGTATTATCCACCAAGGTTGGCCAGATGCATGATCTAATAATGTCCCACCAAAACTTGACGAGAAAGCTGAGTGAAGCCTTTACTATAGGCTAAGTGTGGGTGGTGACCCAAGAAGGCTTCGGACCCTGCTCTGCAATATGACCAGCCACTTGTTGAATGCTCAAGATATGCCTCTATTTCAAGTTCAAAATGATCGTCAAAGTAAAAACCTGACCAATGTTAAGGTCGAATCCCATAGGGAATACGGGACTTTTGCAACTTGGTATACCAATAATCAATTCAAACATCAACTACTTGATTCTCTAAAGGGGGGGAGGGTTTGCAATGATTGGTAGAAAATTAAACTAAACTAATAAAGAGAAGAGCAACCAAATTGGAGAGCAACTGGGGAAATTGTGTTCCCCATAATTCACTAACTTAATCTACCCGGATATTGCATGCAGGACGGAACTCCATTACGAGTAATAGACTGAGCTACGATTCGTAGAGGGTCTTGTATGTCCTAAAAATTAGCGAAACCTGCAACTTTCCCCAACATTATGCCAATTTGCTTTTCCTGCAAAAACAAACACAAAAACACATAAAAATCTCACTAAGAACACACAAAATCCTAAGTTTTAGGCATCAAGTATGTTGTATTTTGACAGCACAACACCACCCATCTCAGAAGTGAAGTTCGCTGTACCGGATGCTTCATAGTCAATGAGTTCCTAGCCTGCCCCAACCTGTGATCAACTTCTAGTGTGGACCTGGGGGCATTATACTCGGGACCTACAAGCATACGGTGGATGGTCTCCTTAGAAATGTTAACCCGCTGATCTCTCACTCATATCTCTGTCAACTAGGCTGTGTGAGAGGTTTCTTCCCCTTGGGAAAACTGTGCTAAATGGTGGCTGCATATGATGCATAGAACTCCCTCACCAAAATCGGGGAGTATCGTCCAAGTGACTCTGTCAGCCATATCAACCCATATTATATCATCGTGTCCTGCAGACTGAGACACGGCTCAGTCCATCAGAAATTACTCAAGGCTCCTCATATATAGAACGGGTAGTCTTGCCCACTCCTTGGGCTATATACCCTCCAAGAATATAGCCTCCACAACCTCAACGCACCACTAGTTGGCATGGGCATCCAGTGCTGCTTAAGAAGATGGTACGACGAAGGACTCGGTATCTCCTCTGGCCTCGGAGCTCTCCTCATAACTTGGCTCCTCTCTAGAAGGAATAATTTGGGGCATGCTACTCCCACTCTCGTCACTGCCTTCCTCTTCAGATTGGCAAGGACTATCAACCTGAGCCTAAGTATGCCCAGCTCTGGCTACGGCTATTCTGATCTATAGTACCTCAGCCTCGGGTTTGGTGAAACCTCAAGGATCTCTAGTGACCCACTCAACTGAGAGGTCTACTCAGTATCTAAACGCTCGTCATCTATATGCTCATCCCCGAGATTTCTCCTAAAGGCCTCGATCTTTGAGCGATTTCTTTTCGGGGCCATAGTACCTAAAACATAGACATGAACAGACCATAGCCACCCCCAAGAATCAAGAAATAAAATGCAAAGAGTAATTCGAATCAGTTGCAAAAGGGTACTACCAAAGCCCTTTACGAGTCTTAGTAAGCACTATGAGTCATAGAGTGCTCTCATAGATTAGAAGTTCAAAACAATTTTGGACAGTATAACTATCTACGAGACCTAGGTATGACTCATAAAGAAGATTATGAGTCATAGATTGGGGTCATAGAGAGTTACAAAGAGTAATTAAAAATCAGGCAGGGGTCTACGAGACATATCTACGTGTCGTAAAGTGATCTACGACTCATAGAAGGTCTCATTTGATGAATACTCAGAATACAAAGTTTCAGGAATTTTACAGGAGGTATAATTACGACTCCTAGATTACTCTACGGGTCGTAAGAACACCTCGTGAACTACAAAATTCAAGCATCTGATGCTCTAAGTCCATCACACGGACCTCAAAAGACCTTTTCAAACACAAAATCTACTAGCATCGAAGCAAGAACACATGCACCCATCTGTTTAGCACACAACAGTCAATACCTACAATAATTGCAACATAGAATCGCCCAAAAAAAAGGATTAAGCATGAATAACCTAAGTTTCCAACCATTCCTATATGATTCTCACCAAATCATGCTCCTATGTCATCAATAACCATCTTACAATCATAAACTATTCAATATCATTAAATGAAACATGGTTGATTATTTCATAGTTACAACAATTAATAATCTCAAGGCTATAACATCCAATTCTGGATTCAAACAATCAATTCAGTCAGCGATAACTCTAATTTCACATGCACAATTCTCATTCAACAAGAATTTCATGAGTAAACATAAACCCATCACAATCATCACATCAAACCATTAAGAACATGGCAAACTAGGGATTAAAATTAAACCAAGAACAAACTACAAGTTGAGATGAACTTGAAGAACAAAAAAAGAGAAGATGACTAAACACGAAACCCTAGGTACCAAAAATCTCATCGGAAAATAGGTCACAGCCGCCGAAATTTGATTGGAAATTTTGGGGGAAGGGAAAATTTTGGGAAATTTTGGTCAATTAGGTCAAAATTGTGACTAAAATAATTTGACCCCTCTTTTATACCTTTACTGGGTTGGCTGTTAAATTTACTGGGTTTGGGTCTATGAGAACCCAATTACAAGTCATAGATGGATCTACGACTCGTAAATCATGGTTTCATAGAACCATAAACACTTACAAAAAATTTCAAAAACTTATCTAAAATCCACGAACCCTATTCACGACTCGTAGATTGATCTACAAATCACAAAGTTGGCTCATGGATTGGTGTGCGCAATTATCCTGCTCACCGGAAATCTCTACGAGATGGGGTTATGAGTCGTAGATTGTAATACAACTCATAAGCCTAGTTGTAGAAATTGAACATAATGCTTTTTGCAGCCTATTTGCTAACATAGAACTGTACCTGCATACTTTTAATGAAATACACATTTACCAAAAATGCAACCAACCCATTGTTAGAAATTGCAATCAAAACAAACCAAAACAACTAAGTATTACTCCAAAAACTGAAAATAAGCCTACAACTATGCAATAACATCGAAAACCTTGGGTTGCCTCTCAAGTAGCGCCTGGTTTGTTATCTTGGCATGACTTAGCTAAATTGGTTAACAAATTTCATCGATTGACAAAACTTCACTCTTGAGCGTGTCTGGATGCTTCATGGGCTGGCGGATGTCGTAGAAAACTTCTTCCTCATTCAATCTAAACCTGAGTTGACCAGCTTCCATATCCACTCAAGCTCGTCCAGTGGCTAGTAATGGTCTTCCCAAGATGATTGGAACTTCAAAATCAACCTCACAATCTAAAATCACAAAGTTTGCAGGGAACATGAATTTTTCCACTTTAACAAACAGATCATATAGTATCCCTGCAGGCTTCTTCACCATTTGATTCGCCATTAGCAACCGCATGTTAGTACTGGTAAGGGCTCCCAATCCAATCTTCTTGTACACCATAAGAGGCATTCAATTGATATTGGCACCTAATTCACATAACACCCTTGCAAACTCCACATCTCCTATAGTGCAAGGTATGGTAAAAACACCTAGGTCTTCACACTTTTGAACCAAGGACTTAGTAGTGATAGAACTGCAATGTTGAAGCTCTTGAGGAAGCTCTTGACTCACAGTGCACTTTTTCGTAACCAAATCCTTCATATACTTTGTGGTACTTGAGTTTCTTCACTTACTCCTTCCTTGACACAGTCATCTACTTCAACGGCATCCTTATTTGCTACTATCTTCTTATGAAATTCTTCTACCACAACCAGCCCAGGAGGATCAATGGTACTCTTGCCACCTCTAGTAGTAATTGTCATACATTGCCCCTTATTCTTTGGATTTTGCACTGTGTTGCTAGGCAATGTACTCTTTTGACGTTGATTTAACTGAGTTGACTCTTTACAAAATTATTTCCCTAACTGTTTAATAGCTACAGAATGAAACTCTATCTTTCGATTAATACTTCAAATATCAGATTTCATGCCCTTTAGAGTTTCATCTTGCATCGCAGCCGTCTTCCACAAATGATCAAACATCTCCTCAATTCTAGAATTGCTTGCACCTTTGTCTACGTTATGTTGTTCCACATATGGACCATTTCAGAAACCATCTCTTCTACCCCTGTCTGCATTCGGACCCCTGTTCCTATCCTATTAATTACCGCTGTTGTCTTTGCAAGCTCCATCTATACCATAGTTCCAACCATGGTTTCCTCAACCTTGGCACTAATAGTCCTTATTGGACCATTGGTTTTTGGTATAGAAACCCCCCATTTGATCAGTCACAGAACATGTGTCCTCCTCATGATATGGCTCCTCGTACATGGGTGCACGTGAAGGTTGATGAACCACCGCATTTACTCTTCCTTTGTTCTGTTTCATCATCACCTTCATGCAGGTGCAAATTGGAGCAAACTGTTATAATGATCTCTTCATTAATTTTTGCTTGCTCTTAACCCACACTAACAACACATGAACCCTTTATTGAGGCTCTATCCCACTGCCCAATGCATGATTCGTTTTGACCACTTGCTCCATATTCTCCGCAATCCGTGCAAATGGTTGATCTAGAAACATGATTCCCATAATAGTGTCAGCACAAGCCTGACTATTCTCATCAAGGGCACAATATAAGATATATAACAAAACATCATGAACTATCTTGTGGACAAGGACGCTCTTCAAACATTTAGTAAACTGCTCCTAAGTAGTACTTATCGAACCACCAGGAAATTGCTCGAAGTTGTTGATATGGTCCTTCAACTTGAGCTTCTTCGTTTTAGGGAATTACCTATCAAAAAAGGCCTTCTGCAAATTTGCCCAGCTAGTGATTGAACTCTGTGGGAGCTCAAGAAGCCATAACGCAGCATTGCCCATAAGAGACAATGGGAAAACATAAAGTTCCACAACATCTATACACAGATTCTGTGTCCCCATTACACTCTTACAAACAAATGTTACATAGTGCAAATGACTATGTGGATCCTCTGATGGTAAGCCTGTAAATAGCCACGGTTTTGCAGCATCTAAATTAACCCAGTAGAGACTGTGAACTTTGTGTCAGCCGGTAGTGGTGGTAACACAATAGCCCCGGTCATATCCATAGCCATGGGGTTCAACCTATACCAATTCCATTGGTAAGAATTGCCATCAAACACCCAAGGTTGTGGAATGTTCTCCAAAGATGGTGGATTCTCATCCCTATCATTTCGGTTCGAAGCTGCATTAGTCGCATTATTGGCATTTTATTGGGCCATTCTTCTAGTAATTCATTGGATAACTAGATCAAATGGAGTTAAGGGATTTCCTTGACTCCGAGTGTTGGGCATAAACTACTGGTATACCCTACAAAGAAACAAAAACAAAAAAAAAGTAAAATAAAGGGAACTAAGGATTAATAGTCAAATTACTTAATGAATCAACTTAAGTTTAGCCGTATTCCCCGACAACGGCGAAAATCTTTGATGTCGCCCAAGTTACACCTCCATTTAGAGGACAACATAGTCATTGTCAAGATATATAACCTAACCAAGGTTAGGGTCAAACCTAAGGGAATATGTAGACTCAAATGAAATTCATCAATAAACAATACAAGTAATTGACCAACTCAATTCCCCGGAGAGGAGGGGGGTTTGCATTGTTCAAAAAGAAAATAAACTAAACTAACTATCACAAGAGACAATCAATGCTAGAGAGCAACTAGGGTATTATGTTCCCCATGATTCCCTAAGTTAATATTCTCAGATAAACCAATTCATATCTAGTGTATAGAATGTCGGACGGTAAGTTCACTAAGCCCTTTGGTCGAGGTGAGAGGTAAATTTCACTATGTGACTTGGCCCATCTCCATAGTGTGCAATACTAACAATTACCTATAAGTCCTAGTCAACCTCCCCTTAGCCTAGTTCGGTTGATTAGATGAGAACATATCATCGAATCCTGTTAAACAATCTCTTTTCCTATTCATTACTACCTTGATCGAGAAAGTAACACTAGGCGGGTTCTAATGTTGGGCCCATTCGAAAACATATAAAACAAAGATAATTGATTAATACATGCATACCCAAATAAAGAATTGCAAAATATCCATTTCTACTTTGTTAGATCTTCGTGGTTCCCACAACCCTAGTTGTGGATTTAGCTACTCATGCTATGGTAGATGAAGAAATTATTAATTGAGAAAATATAATTAAACACTTACCTAATTGAATTGAGAATCATGTAAATCCAAAATTGATTGAGAATCATAAGATTGAAGATTAAATTAATTCACAAGTGTATTCTTCTCCAAGTATTGAGGTCTCCAAGTAGAAGACCCTAGAAGTACTCCCTAAAGACATTCTCTACTGTATTGTACTGAAAAATAACCTTAAAGTACTATATATAGTAATTACAATGAAGTCCGAAAGAATAGAAAAATTGGTCGGCGGACTCTACAAATGGTACTTACGACTCGTAGTGTCTTCTACGAGTCATAATCAGGGTCTCGTATTCAGCTCTTAAGATCTTGGACTTCTCTTCTACGAATCATCTTCACGACTCGTGAACTGATTTATGACTCGTACATTAGACTCGTACGCTTCAACTGCTACAACTCATTCCTCTCTGGAAATGTTCATGAAATCTATCTATACGGTTCATAGAATGCTCTTCAACTTGTATAGAGGTCTCATGGACTTGAACTTTAGATTTCACCCTTCACTAGAATTTATCACGAAACTACCTCTATGACCCGTAGACTGCTCTACGGCTCGTAGAGGGTCTCATAAATCACCCACAACCAGAAAACTTTACAAGTTTTCTCCAAATCCATGCTTACCTGCTTTCCTGAATAACTAAACACAAGAACACATAAAAACCATAAATGTCGCATTGGGAACACACAAATCCTAAAACACATCACAGGTGGTGTATTTTTATAGCACATCATTCTCACCACCATTTCCAAGTTCCTCAAATGGAAAATCATCATAAAAGTGGACACATAAAAGGGTGGTGAATTACATTTTGTTCATATTCACATGAATTCTTGTATTTTGAAATTTTAGAGTCGCGTCTTGATTTTAAGTTTTGATTTTTCGCTAACCCTCGTAATTTTCAAGTCTTTTGTAGTGGTTTGGCATAGGTTTTTAAGTGTCAAGATGATTGGAATTGAAGAAATAGGTGGAAAATGCCAACCAAAATTGCAAAAGGATGATCCTGGGCTATTTTGACTGCACTTTAGATGCTAGACGTCACCTATAGATGAAGGGCGGATCACCCAAATGGACCTAGTACCTCCAAAATTGCGGAAACTTTACCCAAGTCTTGCATTCAGCAAAGCTCCACGAAAGTAGTCCAGGTGTATGAACGGGGAGTGTAAACTTGGCAATGGGGCGTGATCATGGCTAAATTTTTGTGAAGGTGGAACACTGAACAGGTGTCACAGATGAAAAGACAAGTCCCTTGTCACTTTGTCTGATACATTTAGTAGATTATAGGCAGGGAATATAACAAGTGTAAGGTAAACAATCTTTCAAAACATTGACTCTCACACATCTTCAAGAAAAAGCTCAAGTTCTTCCTTCTTCCTTCATTTTGGCTATCCATTCAAAGGTATGTTCACCTCACTATACCTCCATTCTTGTTCATAGTTCGTGATCTATGGAACCTTGAGATTCCATGACAATGGTGATGCATTTTTGGTAAATCTTTATCACCATTGTTGTGACATGATGACACTAAGATAATCTTTTCCATTGATCTATAGAACCTTGAGATTCCATCACAATGGTGATGCATTTTTTGGTAAATCTTTGTCACCATTGTTGTGACATGATGACACCAAGATAATCTTTTCCATTGTTCTTTTCTGAGTTTCATCTTTTTGTTACTAAGATGTTGCACCTCTAGGTACTTTAGGAGAAGATTTCTGGTCCTAAATGTTGGAAAATGAAGTTGATTGTGATGTTAATTTGCTTCTAGTTGTTTGGGTAGTGATTGAATGTTGTTAGGGATAGATTTAGAGGTGATGTTTTGTCAAAACAAGGTTGTGAATATGTGTCTATCATGTGTTTGATGAAATACCTCTGCAAAATTTGGAATGTGATGCTGGTGGTTATTGCTCTCTGTGAAAGCAGATATTATCCCATGATGGCGCTATTCTTGGAATTCTTGACCTTCCATGAATGTAGAGACTCTTTCGCGAATGTGAAAGCTTGGAGTGCATTCAACTCCCCAAATGCACCAGTGTGACACGGACGTGGAGTAGAATATGTCATTATTCCAAATTAGCAACACTTTACTACTTGATCCAACCTCTATCCAGTTGACTCCCTTGTTCTAAATGTCTCCTAATACATGATTCAAAACGTCAATAAGATATTTTTGTCCTGTGGTTTTGATTGTAGGTCTAACTGAGTGAAAACGGATCATGATAACATAATTCATTGAAATCAAATCCTACTAGAGGTGAGAGAAGAAGAGTAAAGCTCCAGGTTCGATGTGCTATGTCAAGAAGCTAATTAGAGTCAATCACACCATAGTAGATGAATTATATGTTAATGCCTTAGAAACCAACTGCAGAGAGGAGATTCGGGTTAGAGTGCAACTGACCATTTCAAGGAGTCCCCTGTCTCCTCTTTTACCTTATAGTTGTACTGTGAGGTCACAGTACCATTGTAATTAGGGGTGTCACGACCCAAGCCTAATGCCTAGACATGACACAGTGAATGGGGAACCCAAAGGGACCCCAAACAATTCTCTTAGCATATCATTACACATCCTTAGTTGCGGAAGCAATAAAACATTAATAGATAATAGAAATAAGGGAAAAAGGGGCTAAGGGAAGCCTTTCATATCATAAACCCTCAAAGAGTCAAGCTCAAGCATAATTACATAACTTGTCCAACGACACCTCTAAACATAGAACTTCGTGGGGGCCAAGATAAGTAATCCGGCTCACCCTCATTGTCAAAACATATAATAAAGGAAAGAGAGTCTTTATACATAGCATAAGATCAAAGACATTGTCCCCAAAATTAAGGACTCACCAACTTGCTTTGTAGAGATACTACTAGCCACGGGTAGGATGCGAATGATCGTGAGGAGCTCCAATTCGTACATGGTAACATCATGTAGACATAGAGTATGCGTTAGTATGTTTTGAATGTACTAAGTATGTGGGATGCAATGCAACAAGAGATAGCCAACTAATCAAAATGCAACAAGAGATAGGCAACATATATAACAATATGACATGCATGAATGATGCTTGTAGTAAAACATGCTTACATATAGAACATATTATATGTGAAGGAATAGACCGTCACCATTGACTAAGAAAACTTAGTACTTGGAATCTATGGTAGACCACCCCTTAGAAGTGATTGAGGAATCAACACCTCAATTGGTTGATGGACATAAACACCCTCCATAGGAAGTGATTGAGGTATCAACCCCTCAATTGTTTGATGACTTACCACCTCCATCCGAGACAATTGAGGTATCAACCCCTCAATTGATTGACGGACATGACCACCCTGCGCCGGAAGTGGTTGAGGTATCAACCCATGAATTGGTTGATGGCTTACCACCCCCATACGAGGCCATTGAGGCATCACCCCTCAATTGGCTATGGTAAACTCATAACACGATGCTTATCATGAAATCAACACATACATATTATCCTTTCATCATCATAAAGTCACTTAACTCATATGCCAAGTATTATTCCTTCAACAAGTCAAGATACATTAACCAGACATTTTATGAAACACTTGGTTGGTGTGCAATGCTAGTATAAAACCATGCAATTCAAGAGTGAAATCATGCAAGTAAACTTGAAGTAAATCAATGCGCTAATAATAGGTAATACCATCATGCAATATGCATCAAAACTCTTCATCAAATATCAAGATAGATCCAAGATTCATCGGTCAAAACATGCTCAAGCAGTCACACTTCTATGAAACCCTAATATAGTTCATAGTCAAATTCATAGTAAATAAGACCCACAAGTAAATCAACTTAAAAACATGAAATTCAGGTAAAAAGGAAGCTTGAGCACCATGGGTGAAGGGACCCAATGGTTTAAAGCCACATACCTTAACTTTGAAGAATTATTTGATGAAGATTGGAAATGGAGACTTGAAAGCTTGAGTGAAATCCTTAAGATCCGGAATGAGTTTTGGCACTTGAATTTTGGGGTGATATATTTGTCTAAGTGTTTGAGAGAGTATTGGGAAATGTCTTGTATGATATGAAGTTGAAATATGGCTAAGTATAGGTATTTTTATGCATGGGAAGACTTAGGCACAAGAACCTAGAGCCTTGGACCGAAACAAGAAAATAGTGCAAAAAAATATACAAAGGCACGCCCTTGACGCGTCGCGCCTGGGGTGCGGAAACCTCTCTGGAAATCGCATTTTGCGATTTTGAAATTTTTATATTGTTGCCCAAAAATCGGGGTTAGACCTATTTCCCATTCAATTTTTCTACCAATCAAGAATATAAAGTTGAACTTTCAATATCACGCACGGAGTTTGAGATATATGGAAATTACTATTCCGGCACTTCTGAGGCACATTTTCGGGCACTTTCTTGGGTCATTCTAATATTTCCCCCTTGGGAAAAGTCATCCCTGAATGTCAAAGAAGTGTACATAAGAAGAGTAATCATGAAGAAATCAGCCTCAACAAGAATGCAATTATGCACTTAAACACCCGTTTCAAAAATCTCAACATAAGTGTCAAAATCACCATGAACTTGTCAACATAAACATGGATGCATGCAAATGACATAGGGGCTGACATATGAGACATGAAATCACATTTAAGACTTAAATTCGTGCCTTAGTATTGAGCGGAATGTAAGAGATGAGGATATCTCTTTTGCATGTCCGCTTCGGCCTCCCATGTAGCACTTTCGACTTGTTGATTTCTCCAAAAGACCTTAACGGAAGACATATCCTTTTTCCTCAACCTCTTCACTTGTCTATCCAAGATATCTACTGAGATTTTTCTTAAGCCAAGTTATCTTCAACAAGCCCCATAACATCCAATGGAACAATGTCATTCGGATCACCCACACATTTCCTCAACATAGATACATGATAGAGCGGATAAACCAAGTCCATTTCACTAGGCAACTCCAACTCATAAGACACCTTGCCAATCCTCCTCAACACCCTATAAGGACCCACAAATATTGGACTCAACTTAACATTCTTACCAAAACAAACCATACCCTTCATGGGTGAAACCTTCAAACAGACCCAATCACCAACTTTAAATTCAAGCTCCCTTCTCCTCACATTGGCATGAGACTTTTGACTACTTTGGGCTGTTTTCAACCTCTCCCTAATCATCATTACCTTCTCCATAACTTCCATGACTAGATTCGGACCCAACAAAGCCATTTCTCCCACTTCAAACCACCCAACCGGTGATCTACAATGCCTTTCATAGAGGGCCTGAAAAGGAGCCATACCAACACTAGAATGATAGATATTGTTATAAGCGAACTCAATCAATCAAAGATGATCATCCCAACTACCCTTAAACTCTAAAACGCAAGAGCTAAGCATATCCTCAAGAGTTTGGATAGTTCTTTCGACTTTGCCATCTGTTTGAGGGTGAAGGGTCGTACTAAGCTTAACTGGTACCAAGACATCTTTGGAAGGACCTCCAAAAGTGTAAAGTGAATTAAGCACCACGATCTGACATAATAGACAAGGGTACCCCATGCAATCTAACCAACTCATGAATGTACAATTTAGCATAGTCTTCGGCACCATAAGTACTCTTAATCGGTAGGAAATGAGCCTATTTTGTCAGTCTATCAACCACAACCCAAATAGAATCCAAACCCTTTTTAGTCTTAGGCAACCCATCCATAAAATCCATGTTAATTTCCTCCCACTTCCAAGTAGAAATCTCTATATCTTGTGTTAGGCTACCCAACCTTTGGTTTTCAGCTTTGACTTGTTGGCAACTATGGCAACCAGATATAATTTGGCAATGTCTTTCTTCGTACCTCCCCACCAAAACACATCCCTCAAATCTCAATACATCTTGGTAGAACCAAGGTGAATGGAATAGGAAGAATTATGAGACTCATCAAGAATCTTCTTTCTCAAATCACCAAAACAAGGCACTTACAACCTACCTTGGTATCTTAAAGCACCATCTCCCCCTTAGGAGAAAGCCTCCACCTCGCTCTCTCCTAACAAGGTCTTCAATTCAAACAAGGAGGGGTCAAGATCTTGCTTTTCTTTTACCTCGTCAACAAAGGAAGATTTTGAACCATCAACAACCACAATGCCACCATTATCAACCTCTACTAATCTAACCCCCAATCTAGTCAACTGATGAACCTCTCTAGCCACCTCTTTGCCCCCATTATCACCATGAGCTAGGCTACCCATAGACACCCTCACAACATTAGCCTTACCGGGATGGTAGTGCACACTAATATCATAATCTTCGTTGTCTCAAGTTGAGATCTTTTTGAGTGAACACATATTGGAGACTCTTATGATTGGTAAACATATCAACATGCACCCCATACAAATAATGAAGCTAAATTTTCAAGGTAAATACCACGGCAGCCAATTCAAGATCATGAATAGGATAATTCTTTTCATGCACTTTGAGTTGTCTAGAAGCATAAGCTATCACTTTACCATTTTGCATCAAAACACAACCCAAACCAATCCTGAAGGCATCACAATACACAACAAACCCTTCCAATCTTTCCGGTAGAGACAAGATAGAAGCAAACACAAGCTTATCCTTCAAAGTTTGGAAACTCTTGTCATACTCATCGGTCCATACAAACACAACCTTCTTTTGGGTCAACTTAGTCATGGAAGAAGCAATGGAAGAAAACCCATTCAAAAACCTCCGATAGTAACCCGCTAAGCCAAAAAACTTCTAACGTCCAATGGGGTCAAAGGTCTAGGCCAATTTCTAATCACATCCATAAGTTTAGGATCCACCTTAATACCATCCTCTGATACTACATGACCTAGAAAAGCTACCTCTTTCAACCAAAATTCACGTTTCTCATATTTGGCATACAACTTCTCTTCCCTTAATTTTTGTAGCACCACCCTCAAATGACCAACATCCTCCTTCTCGGTATGGGAATAGATCAAGATATCATCAACGAATAACACCACAAACAAATTAAGGTAGGGTATAAAGATCCTATTCATCTGTGCATTAGTCAACCCAAAGGACATAACTACAAATTCATAATGCCCATACCTAGTGCGGAAGGTCGTCTTGGAAATTTTACACTCCCTCACCTTCACTTAATGATACCCGGACCAAAGATCAACCTTAGAGAAGTGACCAGCCCCTTGAAGTTGGTCAAACAAATCATCAATCCTTTGTAGAGGATACTTATTCTTGATGGTAACCCTATTAAGTTGCCAGTAGTCAATGCATATTCTAAGAGACCCATCCTTCTTCTTCACAAACAACACTAGTGCACCCTAAAGTGATTGGCTATGCCTAATGAAACCCTTCTCCAACAAGTCCCTCAACTTCTCCTTCAACTCCTTTAACTCCACTGGAGCCATATGGTACGGACGAATAGAAATAGGTTGAGTATCGAGAAGGAGATCTATGCCAAAATCTATTTCCCTTTTTCAGTGCACACCGGGAATGTCATTTGGGAAGACATCTAGGAGCTCATTAACCACTGGGACCGACTTTATGGGAAGGACTTTATACTCAACATCCCTAACCCTCACAAAATGATAGAGACACCCTTAGAGATCAACTTTCATAGTTTAATTCAAGAGATAAACCTACCCTTGACAACCACATCATGTCTCTCCCACTCAAGAATGGGTTCATTTGGGAATTGGAATTCGACCCTATGGGTTCTACAATCAATAGAGGTATAATATGCATGCTACCAATCCATCCCAATAATGACATCAAAATCTACCATATCCAACTCAACAAGATCATAAGGCAATATTTTACGCAAGATGCAAATAGAACAATTTTTATAGACCTTTCTAGCAACAATAAATGCACCAATGGGAGTATCCACCTCATAAGATTCACACAACAACTCGAGCTCATCATGAAACTTTTGGCAATAAGGGGAGTAACAAAAAAAAGAGTGGTAGAACTGGAAGTTCCAGAATAGGTGGCTAGAATGGAAAAAGCACATCATCTAATGTCACCAAACCCCCAGGTCTATCAATGCATACAAATCAAAATCAAAGACTTTTAACATATCGGTGATGACATCAGGCACCTCATCAACCTCTTGTCCCCCTTAGAATGCATAGAATTGATTGTTGGCCTTCTCTCCCCAAAGGAACTGCATTAGCACCTTGGCCTTGAGGATGAAAATGCTTTCCTTTGTTGCGATTTCATGGACGATCAATCATCTTGTGGCCTACTTCCTCACAACTAAAACAAGCATTGGTATCCCTCAAGCATGGGCCACCATGACCCCTACCACACTTTGGACACACGGGGCTAGGCAGCACATCACCACCATCTTTGGGGCCTTGTGTAGTGATTGGCAAATCTCACACTAGGAATATAAGAAGACCCTTGGCCTTGGTGAAATCGGCAGCCTAGGGAGTTTGGAACTTACCATCAAAAGGGCCCTCCTGGAATTATTCCCCTTTCTCTTTCTCAACTTCTGCCATTCCAATTGTTCCACATAAGTCATCAAGCGAGACTAATCCATGTCACTAATCAAAAAAGCGGCCCTGACCCTCCTTATTCACCAAATCGGATACACCCATCATAAACTTATTCATTCTAGACCTCGAGTCGGCAACCAAGTGTGAACATATTTAGAGAGTTTGTTGAAGTTGAGGGTATACTCCCTCACACTCACGGATCCTTGCCTCAAGTTCATGAACTCCATCATTTTGGCATCCCTAAGCTCAAAGGGAAAGAACCAATTGAGGAAAGCCGCCTTAGAATCCTCCCATGGAACCACATTGTTGTTTCCCTTCTCCTACTTCCATTGAGTATACCATATTTGGGCCACCCTTTTGAGTTAGTAGCTGCCAACTCCACCTTCTCTTCCAACCTCACACCCATGATAGCCAATACTTTGTATACCTCGTCAATAAATTCTTGAGGGTCCTCATCCACCTTAGACCCATTGAACTCTGGTGGGTTCATCCTCATAAAGTTCCTCACCCGAGAT
Organism: Solanum medicagineum; assembly: GCA_026153255.1. Classification (NCBI taxonomy): domain Eukaryota; kingdom Viridiplantae; phylum Streptophyta; class Magnoliopsida; order Solanales; family Solanaceae; genus Solanum; species Solanum medicagineum. The sequence continues at coordinate 30,312 of JAPFFP010048499.1, forward strand.
GCCGCAGTAGAAGCGTGAGGGTCTTGGGCCCCTTGGTTGACTTGATCAGCCATGACTTGAGCTAGCAAAGTGAAAGCATCTTAGAATTGACCATGAGCCAGTTGTTCCTCAGGTGTGTGGGCCCTTCTTTCTCTTGTGTTAGGCATGATCTAGCATAGCAAAGAACAATCGTTAGAGGGGAAAAAACCTTACCTTAACTTCTATAGCATGACATAGAGAAAGAAGAAGGGAAATATTTCCTAAAACGTCTCACAGCCTCTTACACATAGTTATGGTACACACACTATCATTAATAAGACTAATCAATGTGGTGTGTTGGATATCGAGGACCATTAACAACCTAGTGCTCTGATATAAAGTTTTTCACGACCATAGCCTAGGACCTAGACGTTACGGTGAAAAAGGAATCTGAAGGGATCTGAAACAAGCCTCTTAGCATGTCATTACACATCCTTGGTCGCGAAAGCAATAAAATATCAATAGAGAATAGAAATATAGGAAAAATGGGCTAAGGAAAGCCTTTCATATCATAAAACATCAAAGAGTCAAAGAGATTCAAGCTCAAGCATATGTACATAACTTGTACAATAGCACCTCAAAACAAAGAACTTAGCGGGGGCCAAGACAAGCAGCTGGGCTTACCCTTATTGTCAAAACATATAATAAAGGGAAGAGATTCTTTCTACATAGCATAAGATCAAGGACATTGTCCCAGAAATTAAGGACTCACCAACTTGCTTTATTGAGATAGTACTAGCCACGGGGAGGATGAGGATGATCCTGAGGAGCTCCGGCTCCTACATGGTAGCATCATGTAGGCCTAAAGTATGTGTTAGTATGTTTGAATGTACTAAGTACGTAGGATGCAATGAAACAAGAGATAGGCAATCGAAATGCATATTTAGCCAATAAATGACATATATAGCACTATGGCATGCATGAATGATGCTTGTAGCAAAATATGTTGATATATAGAATATATTACATGTGTAGGAATCTACCATCATCATAGACCAAGCAAACTTAGTATTTGGAATCTAAGGTAGACCACCCCTTAGAAATGATTGAGGAATCAACCCCTCAATTGGTTGATGGATATGATCACCCTTTATCAGAAGTGATTGAGGTATCAACCCCTCAATTGGTTGATGGCTTACCACACTCATCTGAGGTGATTGAGGTATCAATACCTCAATTGGTTGATGGACATGACCACCATCTGGCAGAAGTGATTGAGGTACCAACCCTCAATTGGTTGATGGCTTACTACCGCCGTCCGAGGTAATTGAGGCATCACCCAACAATTGGCTATGGTCAACTCATAACACTGTAGATGCTTATCATAAAATCAACACATACCTTTCATCCTTTTATCATCATAAAGTCACTTAACTCATATGCCAAGCGTTAGGCCTTGAACAACTCAAGATACATTAACCGGACATTTTATTAAACAATTTGTGGGTGTGTAATGCTAGTATCAAACCATGCAATTCAAGAATGAAATCATCCAAGTAAACTGGAAGTAAATAAAGCCACCACTACTAGGTAATACTTTCATGTAATATACATCAAAATCCTTCATCAAATCTCAAGATAGATCCAAGATTTATAGCTCAAAACATGCTCAAACAGTCACACTTTTATGAAACCCCAACATAGTTCATAGTCAAATTCATAGTAAATAAGACTCATAAGTAAATCAATTTAGAAAAATGAAGTTTAGGTAAAAAGGAAGCTTGGGCACCATGGGTTAAAGGACACAATTGTTTAAAGCCACATACATTAACTTTGGAGAATTACTTGATGAAGATTGGAAATGGAGACTTGAAGCTTGAGTGAAATCCATAAGATCTAAACTAAGTATTTGCACTTGTATTTTGGGGTGAAATATTTA